>KZ538422.1:28602-56805 GCA_000934665.2 Catajapyx aquilonaris
CCCCCCCCCCCCCCCTCTCGGAATTATTGACTTTATGATCACCTATATTACCTCTTTTCTGCTAATGTGCAAGAAAAAAAGCCCATTTCATTTGATCAGCAATTGGATGACCTGAGGTGATCGAACCTTTCCAATCTGCCAGTTAATTCGAGCCCTTTCGCGAAGTGTAAATATATGGCTTCCCAGCCATTGCGACAGAGAGTGTCGTCTACCCTAACTATACGAGTGGATTTTACTCACCCTCGAATGCTTTCAAACTACCTTTAATTTTCCTTTGCTTCACAATGTCACTTAACAGCAGGCTGTGTAAAATCGGCAGCAAATCGAACAGTAAGAACACCCTGCACCCCGGCAGCGAACTTGCCGCCACAATCGCTGATGTGTTCTGTATACAACAGCCGCTGTGAGCTAGTGGCGCTGATTTCCACAATCGTCTACAATATACAAATATCGATTCTAATAATTCGATTCCTATTTACAGCTAAAAGGTAAGAATACAACAAAATGTTACTGTATTTAGCATATTTAATGCAAAACTTACTTATATAATGAGTAGTATCATTTATAAAAAGATAATTTTGATAGCGGTAGAGCAGTATCCGAATGCGTATTACCTTAGGGCACTTAGCATGTGAGGGTGGTGAGGGCCTGGAGTATGTAGCTTTCTACACACTTCCTTAGGAACAAGAATTCTGTCACATTTGGATATTGCCGACCTCAAGAATAACGGAACATGTGTTGAACTGCTGTTCATGCTTGCCTTCATGCTTCATGGTACGGTACGCTGACAAGGGCTCTAGACATTTGGATAATTTCTGGAAATGTTGGATATGTAAATGTGCTAATTGTGATTTAGGTTTTTAAAATTTTCAGATTATGCATTCTGTGGTGCGACATGTGGCGAGTAGGTTCATACCTCATCCAGTATTTAGTTTGCGTCACTTGTACTCAACTACCCCGACACCCAAGATACGCTTTCGACAGTATTTGAAATGGGGCATTATAGGGATGAGCATCGCTGTACCTGCGGGGTGCTTGATCAGCATGGACAAAAAAGATCTGCGTGTGGCCATTTGCACCGTGAAAGGATTCAGGCGTTTCATTCGGTAGCCCTTGTGTCAAGTAAGTGAAGTTGTTTAGCAGAATTGTGAGGCTTAATTTGGCATTTTCAGGTCGTCGCAAATTGGACTGACAATATCCTTAGACTACTGGTGGTCACTGTATTCTTTGAACGAGGATTCTGCTGACTATGATGAAGCTCTAACTCAATGCCACCAAAGGTCTGCAGAGCGGATACATCAAGGGTGCCTCTTGAATGGCGGGTTATACATCAAGCTGGGCCAAGGCTTGGCAGCATTGAATCATATCTTGCCAGTAGAATATGTTGAGAAGTTAAAGGTAAGACGTTTAACAATACTGTTATTCCTCACTAACCGGTAAAATAATAATATTCTAGTCATTTGGAGTTGCTGATTCCTCTTCGGGGAGGGAGGGGGGGGGGGGGNAGTTGTTTATAGGCTTATTTTTACAAGTTTTAATATAGTTCATATTTTGGGTTAGCTTGCGGCTCCCGTCATCGCTGACTACCCCTTATCGGGAAATGTTGTGATGATGATGATGATGATGATGATGAAAAACAGCAATATTAGTACTGCCTATGGAAAAGTTTTGGAAATTTTGGAACCTATCTCATTTACTTACGTTATAATTTCGTCTTGTTTTACACCAATTCACTTTATGCCATGTTTTGCTGGAACCAATTAACGGCGTAAAACAGGTGTAGGTGATTTTACAGGCCATTTCATTAACCCATTTGTTCCCAGCATCCTACATATAATGGTTGGGAAAAATTTATTTCTTGAAGTTGTGCATATAAATCACAGAATAAGCAAGCTGAACCACTTCATGAAAGTAATCTAGTGGGAGAATGCAGATACATAATAATAATAATAATAATAATAATAATAATAATAATAATAATAATAATAATAATGGATGCCCCGTGATAGGCCCCTTGGGCCTCTTAGGGGATCATCTTTTCGTGAACCGTCTTTAATCATTGCCTGTAATGTGATGGATTTTTATTGCGGGAGGAAACGGGAGAACCCCGAGAAAACCCCGCGAACACGGAGAGAACCCTTCGAAACTCTATCCACATAAGCATCCTTTTCGCGACCCGGGGATCGAACTCGGGACCTTAGAGGTGGAAGGCTGTGGCGCTAACCACTCCGCCACCGTGTCGCCCTGAATGCAGATACATCACATTTTAGTAATTCTATCAGCCCCAATTACAAGTTGAATTTTGGGAAATTTGCCAATTTCAGAACAGGAGCAATTGAGTAACCATTTCCTTGAATTATAAATAAATATACAGCTTTGAAAAATAAATACAGTGTATGACTGTTCTAAGAAAGGTTGTGGGAAGCTACCATAAAATATATACATTGTTGGCCTTTATGAGCTGGCAAATGGCAGCAAGGGAAATAATGGTGTCCTCCAATCCATTAATACTTTTGATAGCCACTAAAGTAACTGCTTGAATTATACAGATTAGTGCCAACAACAGCCACAGCAATCAGAGAAGTATTTTAGATCACCCTGTATAGTCAGGTGTTACATAGTGCAACTTGGGACCCATACTTTCCAAGATGTAAAAAGAGAGAGACCTTTGAAAAAGTTATGAAACTCAATATAATGGGCTTAAATACCTGAATGATTGGGATATAATACGATTCCATCGTTGATACCAGCACTGCACCATTAAATGTGAGAATTGCCACATTGCATTGCTTGTAAAGTGAAGCAATGAGTGGAGAAAAAATTATACAGATTGTCCTACCTTTCTATACAGGAGTTTCTGAATTCAGCCGACAAGCTTCTAGGGGTAATAGAGGGGACCAAGACAAACATCTATCTTCTATATCAATAAAGACAGATGTGAGTCTGTCTGTCTTTCTGTCTGTCTGTCCGCCCACCAATGCCATCTGTGGACCAATACTCCAACACCTTCAACCTCTCCCGCCTGTATAACCCCAACCGTTATTTGCCTGCCATCTGTGGTCCATCTGCAACACCTCCAACCTCTCCCGGCCTTCCCAATTTTCTATCAATAAAGACGGCTGTGATTCTGTCTGTCTGTCTGTCCGTCCGTCCGTCCGTCCGGCACACCAACCATCTCATTCGCCTGCCGTCTGTGGTCCGCTTCCTGCACCTCCAACCTCTTCATATAGGAACCCATGTTCGGAAACTCTTCTGAGAGACATGTTCCTTGTCTATTGACCCCCTCTAGATGGTGTGTCCAGACACATGTTCCTATATGAAATATGTTTGTTTTGGTCCCCTCTATTACCCCTAGAAGTTTGTCGGTTGGATTCAAAAACTCCCTGTATATAGGACGCCTTGTAACTTCTGTTGCAATTAAAAATTTACGCTGAACTATTTTTTTCTATCTTAGTTTCTGGGTAAATCCATATCAAGGCGATCACTCATGAAACCTTACCTCCTCCGATTTTGACCAAATTTGGCAGAATTGTAGGTGTCATCGAGATATGGTATTGGACCAAATTACATGCCAATTTGTTCGACCTGTTCGGCGTGAGAGGTCACGGGAATTGTCGCTCTCGGTCAGCAAGCGCCGCAATTTTTCGGACATTTTCTTGAATAACTTTCTCTATGGGTCACATTTGGACAATGAGCATATGTATGGGTAGATCATAGTTAGATGCACCATGATATGTCACTTGTATGAAAATATTCCTTAATTTATGCACGTGCCATGGAGTTTCTTTCTGTGACCTTCGACCTCATTTTAAAGAAATTGATGCATCTTCGATTTTGAAAATTGATGTGCCATATGAAAGGGCAGATCATGGTCTAAGTGACTGCCAAAAATCAGGATGGGCCCTCCAGAGGCCGCTGAGAAAATAAATAAAACGTGTACCACCAGCCGGTGACGCATATGTGTGAAGTAAACAGGCCACCTGAAACCAGTACCTTTGATGGCGAATTGACTCACCTCTTGTGACGAGTATTGTTTTGGCTGCCTCTGTTGATGTATTGGCTCCCACATGAGTGGGTGTGTGTGTTGATTCTTGGGGTAGGTGTTCTGAGCTCAGTTGGAAAGTGTCAGTTCCAAGTGACAGGGTCCTTGTCCTTTGGTGTGTGGTCATTATTATTACTGTAAGTACCTGTATTGCACATTTTTGGTTTATTATGTCGGAAATTTTGCAAGCAGTACCTTATCACTATTTGGCAGGTTAGTCACTTGCAATGGCATGTTCGGTTGGTTATATCCTGAATGAACCATGCCCAAGTGGTAGTCGTGATGTAGTGTTGCATTCCATCAGCAGAGAAGAGGAGGAGCTAGTTCAGTTAAGGATAGGCCATTCTGAAACAATTGAGAATGTGTGCGATGAACACCGTAACAGGTTACTGCGAGTCTACAGTGTTAAGCAGAAAAAGTGCTGTGATCCTCTTGCTATGCACTCAGATGAAATTAGGAGGAAAAACATCAGGCCGATCACACTGGACACTGTTCATAATTCCGCCTTAGAACTAATTCCTGGACAAAA
Source organism: Catajapyx aquilonaris (assembly GCA_000934665.2). Classification (NCBI taxonomy): domain Eukaryota; kingdom Metazoa; phylum Arthropoda; class Diplura; order Dicellurata; family Japygidae; genus Catajapyx; species Catajapyx aquilonaris. The sequence goes on from KZ538422.1 coordinate 33,174, forward strand.
ACTCTGCACGCCTTGTCGCAAAGCAATCTTACAGTATCATATATCCCATGATGATGACAACTGTGAGAATGATTCCGAACCTGAAGGCGCAGGTAACGAATCTGATGCACCGTACGAGCCAATTGAGGGTGCCTTATCAGAAGTTATTTCCAGCCTCAATGAATCTGTTGTTCCGCTGGTGGGGGAGTCTCCAATTGTGGCCAAAAAAATGACGCAGAAAAAGTACCCAGGGAAGAAACTGAAACAAATTCATGAAGGAGTCCGAAAACGCCTGAAGATGACGCCAGAAGGGGAAAATGAGCAGCAAATTCAGTTAAGAAGTAGTGCAGATTATGCTGAGGAAATGCTGTCACAGTTGAAGGACAAGTTTAACGTTGCTACAAACCGAAGTGAAAGAATGCAGATTTTAACAGTGTTGCCTCGCAGTTGGAGCATAAGAAAAATCATGGGCCAATTTAACACAACATATCACATGGCAAGGGGCTCCAAACGTCTTCAGCAAGAGAAGGGGGTGCTTTCATCCCCAAATCCCAAACCTGGAAAATCACTGGATGACACCACAGTAAAAACCGTAAGAGAATTTTTTGAGAGCGATGATGTCAGTCGTTGTATGCCAGGGAAGAAGGATTGTGTTACAGTAAGAATTTGTGGAAAAAAAGAAGTCGTTCAGAAGAGACTGCTCTTGTGCAATTTGAAAGAAGCCTACAGCTACTTCAAAGAGCAGAATCCTACAGCCAAAATAGGATCTAGCAAGTTCGCTGAATTGCGTCCCAAAAATGTAGTGCTGGCAGGGGCAAGTGGTACACACAACGTATGCACTTGTCTGACACATCAGAATGTGAAGCTGATGGTTGAAGGGATGCAACTGAAAACTACTCCAGAATTTGAGGATCTTCTTGACAATTACACCGGCAACATTTCCTACAAACACCTCATAGCTGCAATAACATGCAATCCGCCTCAACCCACTTGCTTGCTAAATGAGTGCATGATGTGCAGCAGCAAAAAGGACTCGGAATCTTGTGACTACTGTAGCGGGGAAGAACATGATGAAAGCGAAAGCCAATTATTCTGCCCCTGTTGTGACCGGATTCGGAGCCTGCGGAGTGCCATCAGTGATAGATTCGAGGAGCTCCAAAGTGATTACATAACGTATAGATCCTGGGTTTCTGCTGACCGGACAACTTTAGAAGTAATCACAAAAGGTACAGATGACTTCATGGAAATTCTTATGGAGAGACTGGTGGCACTTCGCAGGCACGATTTCATAGCTAAACAACAAGCTTCTTTTCTGCGAAGCAAGAAGGAGAGCATCAGAGAAGGAGAAATTGTGGTTTTATGTGATTTCTCTGAAAACTATTCCTTTGTGGTGCAAGATGCTGTGCAGGGTTATCATTGGACAAACGATCAGGCGACAATACACCCTTTTCTAACCTACTACTACTGCCCTGAAACCCCTGAAATCAAGACCATCAGCTACGTTATCATTTCTAATTCCATGACTCATGACACTATTGCAGTCCACCTTTTCATCAAGAAGTTGATTACATATTTAAAAACAAAAATCCCAGTCTCGCATATTTCATACTTTTCCGATGGAGCTGCTTCCCAATACAAAAATCGCAAAAATTTCCTCAACTTGGCCCACCACCATCATGATTTCGGAATTTTGGCAGATTGGCACTTTTTTGCTACCAGCCATGGAAAAGGACCCTGCGATGGACTGGGAGGCACTGTAAAAAGACTTGCAGCGAAGGCCAGCCTGCAACGACCCAATGAGAACCACATCACCACAGCAGAGCAGCTGTTTCAGTGGGCAGAAGGTGCCTTCAACAGTGTCGCCTTCCACTATGTGGCAAAAGAAGATGTTAAAATAGAAGAGGCACTGTTGCAGGAGAGAATGGACGCAGCCATACCGATCAGAGGCACACAAAAGCTACATTCTTTTCAACCCGTGTCAGGCTCTTGCGATAAAGTGACTGTCCGTATGTACTCCACGGAAGAGAGAGGGAAGATTGTGAGAGTTGGTAGACTGAAAAGTGAATAGAGACACCACCCATCCGTGCAATCTTCACTTCCAGAACACGATAGACTGTACAAGTAAGTCTAAAATACTTCTACATCATATCACGTATCATTTCATAATCCTAGGTGGTCTCACATTGCCAGATAGCCTGTTTACATCACACACACTACCCCAAGGATCAACACACAAGCCCACTCATGTGGGAGCCAATACATCAGCAGAGGCAGCCAAAACAATACTCGTCACAAGAGGTGAGTCAATTCTCCATCAAAGGTGCTGGTTTCAAGTGGCCTGTTTACTTCACACATATGCGTCACCGGCTGGTGGTACACGTTTTATTTATTTTCTCAGCGGCCTCTGGAGGGCCCATCCTGATTTTTGGCAGTCACTTAGACCATGATCTGCCCTTTCATATGGCACATCAATTTTCAAAATCGAAGATGCATCAATTTCTTTAAAATGAGGTCAAAGGTCACAGAAAGAAACTCCATGGCAAATGGCACGTGCATAAATGAAGGAATATTTTCATACAAGTGACATATCATGGTGCATCTAACTATGATCTACCCATACATATGCTCATTGTCCAAATGTGACCCATAGAGAAAAAGTTATTCAAGAAAATGTCCGAAAAATTGCGGCGCGTGCTGACCGAGAGCGACAATTCCCGTGACCTCTCACGCCGAACAGGTCGAACAAATTGGCATGTAATTTGGTCCAATACCATATCTCAATGAAACGTACAATCCTGCCAAATTTGGTCAAAATCGGAGGAGGTAAGGTAAGTTCCAAGACCAAAGTGATCGGATTCACGTGGACTTACCCTTCTGCCTTCTAACACATGACAAAATATTATTAAAATATCATAAGTAGATCAACCTTGGGAACAATGGGTTAATAAGCAACCCTGAAGTGAGTGTGAGATTTAGGAGATGGGAATCTACAGTTTCCTGAATTGATCTCAGTTCCTGTATGCTGTCATAGTGTGAGCAGGTTGTGGTCCTCAGTGTGATTCTAGGGTTTTCAGAAACTTAGTGTGGCTTTTAGACCTTCTGCAAAAGTTAGCAGTACCTATCAATAAATATGGAGTGGAATTTTCGTCCCACTGTTAGTTCCTGCTAACTTAGCAGTAACCATCCCCAACAATGGTACTGCTAAGCTAGCAGTAATTAGCAGTGGGACGAAAATTCCACCCATGGTTATTCATGAGACAGTTTACAGGAGAATCTCGGCTTCCTGGAAGAAGTATGCTTCTAGCCGAGACTTAACAGAAGGACAAATAACTCGCCTCTGTATGAATATACGTAGAACTACTCGTATATGTGCAAATTAGCCTTTTGTGAACTAATGTTTCTTTTATACATTTATTAATATTTCCAGTATTTTTTATTGTGATTTTACTGTGGAAAATGTTTTAGAGTTTGCAGGACCAATGCCTCATGCGTCGTAGCCATGAAGTGATTCACCTTTTTTTGGAGGACTTTGGCAAGCCACACACAGAGATATTTAAGAGTTTTGATGAGAACCCTGTGGCTGCTGCAAGTTTAGCGCAGGTGTTTCGTGCTCGCACCCAGGATGACAAAGAGGTGGCTGTGAAGGTCCAATTTATTGACCTGAGAGATCGATTTGATGGTGATATTAAGACACTTGAACTTTTGATGGAAATTGTTACATGGATGCATCCTAAGTTTGCCCTGAAATGGATTTTAAAGGTATAAATAATCAGTCAGTTCACAATACTTTGGGTTAGTAACTTGCATTGTTTTGCAGGATTTGAAAGATACTTTAGCTCAGGAGCTAGATTTTGTACATGAGGGCAAGAATGCTGAACGTTGTGCCCAGGACTTGAAGATGTTTTCATTTGTGCATGTGCCAGCAATACATTGGGATAAGACAACACAGGTGCCTCATTGCACATGCCATTCATGATGACATTACCTGCCACATTTTTTTTTACAGAGGGTGCTGACAATGGACTTCATAGATGGGATGAAGATCAGTGACAAAGTAAAGCTGAAAGGGAATGGATTTTCACTGAAGGATATAGATACAAAGCTGATCACTATCTCCTCAGAGCAAATTTTCCGCACTGGCTTTGTCCATGCAGACCCACATCCTGGGAACAGTAGGATGCATTCCTTGCTCTTCTACAGTATACAGTAAAATCTCGATATAATGCTCGTGCATATACCGCTTTCCTGCTTTTAACGCCCTTTTTCCAGTCCCTTGGTCAGCCCCATAAGGCCCAATGGTAAATTTTCCCGCTTATAGCACTTTCCCGCATATACAGCTTGGTTTCCCTGGTCCGCAAGAGAATTGAAAAGTTTTATATTTGGAAAACAGCACTTATGTTAAAGCCAATTCTGCTTAGGTGACGGGCATGGGGAATGCCCGTCACCTAAGCAGAATTGGCTTTAACATAAGTGCTCCCCCTAAGTTATCAATTTTATGCCATGTAAATTTCACCTATCCCGCTTTTAACGGCCCTTTTTTCTGGCCCCTGGACCATCCCCATAAGGCCCAATGGTAAATTCTCCCACTTATAGCGCTTCCCGCTTGTAACGCTTGGTTTCCCTGGTCCCCAGACACACTTGTCCCACATATAACTTCAATTTTCATCACTCTCCTCTGTCCTCCCCATAATTGTGATAATGGGGAGGAAAGTGACGGAAATTTTAACAATTCTAATTTGGCTACAAACATTATATTTAACATTTGAAGGTGTCGGTGCAATACTGCCCTAACCCTCCCAAACCTGATTTTGAGAAAACTGAAGTTGAAAGTTTGAGATGACCCATAAATTACCTTTTCCATAGGACAATTTTCATATCTCCCCCAATATACAAGGCATTAATAAGGGATACTTATGTGCTATTATGATGATGATGATGCACCACCGACTCTAAGAATGAACAAAATAAGGTGGCCACGTGTGAAAAAAAGGGTTAGGGCAGTATTGCACCCAACTTGTAATGCGAACTAAATTTTGGTCAAGAACGTATCACAAGCTTCACTAGTTAGTTTAGTGATCATATAAATTATATCAAATGAACTGTCGTGAGATGAGGAACATTTTGGTGGCATCGGGTATAACCTAGATTGTAAAATAAAAATGCTAAAAAATTCGCATTATTGTTCAAAACGGACACATTTCATATGGTCCAATGTCATTGCTAAACACATGCTAAGCGTACCATACACTTCTAATTTATACTGTAAGCTTAAGCTAGAGAAATGAAAAACCCCTGGATGGGGGTGGTCCTAAACTTTCGGGAAAGACTGCGTGGTACGTGGGCAGGTCAGTTCAGGTTAACGTGGTTTATGGGCTTCATTCTACAGTGAAGGCATTTATTTCCTGAGAAAAGGGTGAATTAAATAGTATTTCCCGCATATAACACTACTTTGGGTCGGTCCCTTGAAGAGCCTTATATTGAGGTTTTACTGTATATCTGGTTTTGATAACTCATATTTTTTCTGTTCTTTTTCCTTGGCACAGTCCTAATTCGTAAAGGCCCAGACAACAAAGCACAGCTGGTGCTGCTTGACCATGGGCTGTATGAAGAACTGCCAGACAAGACACGCAAGTCGCTCTGCATGCTGTGGAAGTCAATTGTCCTCAAGGATCATCCAAACATGCAGAAATGTTCTTTGGAACTGGGGGTTAAAGGTATGTTAAGGTTTGTGTAGGACATCAAGTGAAAAGCGGAAAAGACCTGACCAAGCGAAGGTGATGGGAGACAGGATTTTATCCCTGGACCTCCCGCTTGGTTGGCCAGCAGCATATCCACTAGCCCACCACGACCCTTATGATAAAAGACACTATGATCAGTGCATTTTTCCAAACGTGACATTATTTTCAAAATACCCACCTCATAAAAATGGGCCTTCTGATACTGTAACCCAAATTCGCATGCAAATGCAACTTCCTCGTCAATGTTGAACTTTCTTTCCCACAGGGTCAGTTTGAGAAAGGTGACAATTTATTGCTAGGTCTAAAGTCACGTGTATCTCATGCATATTAGCTAGTATCTGACCACTTGACCATAGGTAGCTAATGACTGCTCTCTATTCCTCTGTGGTGGACATTTACAGCATGGGGTGTAGTGGTGAATTCCACCCTAACCCACACATACCTGATTTTCAGAAAACTGCAGTTGAAAGTGCTAGAGGCCATAGTAGCCTACATCCCATATTCCATGTGACTTTTTTCATTTGATTTCTCAGTGACTGATGGCAGAAACTGCACAATCTCAATGTATTTTATTAGATACATGAGGGTAGTACATTTTAATTGATATTTAAGGAGGTTGGCCCAGCATTTGCCATTCAACCTCCAAGGATAGGGAAGGAAGGAAGCGGCTGTGGCCTATTATACGGAAGCGACCCCGGAATTATCCTAGAAAGACCGTGGAAAACCACAGAAAACCACGGTCAAGGTTGCCGGCCCCGGGATTCGAACCCAGGACCTCCCGATTAGCAGTCGGACGCCTTATCCACTATGCCAACCTGCTTCGGTCCAGTACAGTATATGGAAGTGTGCGAAACTCAATTTGTGTCATTTGGTGGGTTANCCCCCCCCATTGAAAGAATCGGCGCTCCCCGAGGGTGGAATACCACCATTTTACCACTCTATTTTTCTGAACTTTTTTCATCACATGGGTGGGGCCAAGGATAGGGAAGGAAGGAAGTGGTTGTGGCCTATTATACGGAAGCAACCCCGGAATTTTCCAGGGGGACCGTGGAAAACCACAGAAAACCATGGTCAGTGTCGCCAGCCCCAGGAATCAAACCCAGGACCTCCCGATTAGCAGTCAGACTCCTTAACCCTTGGCTTTCCAAGTATAATTCACATACTGCATTCAGGAGGGGGGCCTGAGCATTTGCCCTTGTCAGTGAATCACTCCCTGTAACCTGCATATCGGTGGGGAAATCTGAAACAATTTTAAACTATTTTAAAAGGACACCTGCATTCCGGAGACCGTGAAAAATAGGCAAACAACCCCTGACTCGATATTATTGCGGGCTCTCGAAATAAGCATTTTGGCCGAAACTACGCTTGGATGCATAAATTATTATTTTCTGATCACACTATTTGCTCAAAAAATGTAAACTAAACGCTATTTTGTTGTAGAAGGAATCACACTATGATTGTCTCAAAGGTGAAGCCCAAATGTGCTATATTTCCCCAGATATAACAAAAAATATGGCTTGGTCACAAAAATTGTCCACATCTCTGGAGAGCGAACATTTCGCACGTCACCGTCCGAGAGTTAACCACTACACCAACCTGCTTCGGTGTTAGGGTGGTATTGCACTGAGACTTTCTTGCTTTGCTCATCTTGCAGATTCCAAGAAATTCACACCTACCACATATAGCGGTAATAATACAGGGTGTTACCTGTAATTCGGGACAGACTTGTAGCCGGGTAATAGAGGGGACCCAGACAAGTCTTTTTCACATATGAACCAGTGTCCGGCAATGCCATCTAGAGGGGGTCAATAGACGAGGGACAGGTGCGCTCAGACACATCAGGCGAGAGGCACTAGGCAACCGGATTGTTTAGTTGCTAGGTGGCTCGCAGATAGTAAACAATGGGGAAACTTGCAGTAACCTGGCAATAACAGAGCCGTTGTTTACTATCCGCAGGCTACCTAGCAAGAGGGCTTTAGTTGCTAGGTGGGTCTGTTTTTTTTGTTGTTGTTTTTATTTTTCTAGATACAGCCGTAAGCGGATTTTGGGTGGGGTGGCATACCACCATCAGTTTTCTAGTGTTTTTACAACTTTTTTCTTCATTCTCTGGTGCAGGGAAACAGGGACATTGGGAAAGGATAGGGATTTTTGGGGCTAGGTGGGTCTGTTGTTGCCAGGTTAATTCGAATTGCGCCGTTGTTTACTATGTGCCTGCCACCTAGCAACTAAACGGTCCACTTGCCTAGCCCCTCCCGCCTGACGTGTCTGAGTGCACCTGTTCCTCATCTATTGACCCCCTCTACATGGCGTTTCCGGACATGGGTTCCTATGTGAAAAATATTTGTCTTGGTCCCCTCTATTACCTCTACAAGCTACAGGTTACACCCTGCTTATAATTGGGTTAGTGAACCGCCCATTTGATGGGCATTTGGCACGGTACCTTTATTTGCTTTTTAGGTGTACAAGCTTTGTTGGTCCTTTTCCGTAACGCCCGGGTACCACGAGTGAAGGGGAATGAGTGGGAGGGGATGTGCGATGTCCAGTGCAATGTCGTCGCTATGGTCATTTTGTGAACTCCCCCGGGTGGTTAGTCTCAATGAATCCCACCCAAGACGAAGCCAGAGATTACCCTGAACTCTGCACGAGATTACGGGGGGAATCCCTGGGCTTGCGATTGAACCCTGGACCTTTACATCCATGGGCGCATAGGTTACTGCAGTGCCACTCCGCCTCCCCATATACCGGTATATGAGAACCCAATGGAGCTTTCAAATGTATGTTTCATTTTTTGCATATTATAAAAATGTTAATGCATAAAAAATTGTTGCTCGATAATAAGCCAGTGGGATTTTAGGGGATTATCTTTTTAATTGACAGACTGTAATCATCGACTATGATGTGATGGATTTGATTGTGGCAGGAATGGGAGAACCCCGAGAAAACCCACCTGAACACAGGCAGAATCCATGAAAACTCTTTTCACATGAGAAATTCCTCTGTCCAACTCAGGGATCAAAATCAGGACGTCACAGGTGGAAGGCTGTGGTGCTCATGACTACACCACTATGTCACGCCAATTTTGTAGTAAATTCAATACAAAGAGTAGGAAAAATTAACCTACCCTGTTTAATGAAACACCCTCATAGTAGACTGCAGCTAGGGGAGGCAAAGAGTTATTTTTACCTAGTTTTACCAAATGAAGGACCCACCCTACCACTGGAATGAGTATTTTGTTTATGACAGTATAAAACGATATATTGGGATTTGATCTTGCTTGTGTTGCTAGGGTGAAACATATTATAAATTATTTTTTTAAATGAGTGTAGAAAGGAAGCATCCATTGGCAGAAAAGTGAACTAAGGTTCATTTGTCAATGAAGAATTTCAATCTGTAGAAAAATGTAAGCTATAGCCCAATTGTAAATGGATGTATGGTCAATTGCAGAAAGGGAATCACAATCATTATTAATTTTGAGTGAACTATTGTAATCTTATTATTTGATTAATTACTGTACTTTGCAGACTATGTCCTTCTGGCAGAGATTCTGACCCAAAGGCCTCTTCGATTTCTGGGTTTCCAGCTGGCTGGCCATCTCTCTGAAAAGGACATTAACTATATGAAGAAGATGGCAGCTGAGCGCTTTGACCAAATCAATGAAGTCCTGCGTGCTATGCCAAAAAATATGTTGTTGGTTATTAGGTAAGTCTGACACCTACTGCTTTACAGCATTTGTAAGTTCATTTCCTTGGCAGGAACATAAACACAGTGAGGTCTATAATAAAAGAACATGGGTATCCCGTTGATCGGTACACGCTGATGGCAGAACGAGCTGTTCATGGAATGTTTACTGGGAGAGGTAGTGGTCTTTTTCAAGAGATATTAGGAAGATGGGAAGGCCTGTTGTTTGACACCCAGCTCATGTGAGTTGTCAAGTTTTGGGTGACGAATTACGTATCAAAGGCCCTTTTTTTTTGCAGCATCAACTATTTAATGCACATGTTGACGAAGACTTTCCTGAGATTTTTGCATCTTATTGGTCGTGCACCAGACCTCAGCCAAATTGCACCTGAGATGGCATAAGTTTTTGTTATTTTTGGGTTATGATGTTATTTCTTTACATTTTTATCTGAATTAAAAACAGATGAAGAGTCTATATACAATAAAATGCTCTCAGGGATGCTTGCTACAGTTCCAGCCAGTGTTATGTTCTGGATGAAAAAGATTATGCTAGTGTTCTATTTAGAAGGTTGTGATAAAAAGATAGTGTCTCCTTTATATTGTCAAGCAATATTTTCATAATTAAAGGAAAAATGGTTTGAAATACTGTTGTATTGTTGGGGCTTGTTGCTCCCATTCTTCCCGTCAGGAATCTAAATAGTATCCCCTTAACATTGGCATATCATGCACAATGCTTTTTTCATCAATGCTTAGCTCTTGTGTTATAGGAATCATAATGAGGGCTGTGGGGGAAAAACATGATAACTGACATTTTTGTCATTTTTTACCTAAACACCTAGCAACTATGTATAAGACATGACAAACAGTTTGGTATACTCCAAGTTCATGTATCATGCATGAGACGGCCACACGGACTAGATCAAAACCAGCATTCCCTATGATTTGTTAAGCAAATTCAAACTTCAATTCGCTCTCCTGAAAAATTACTCTTTTGTCAGTTATCATGTTTTTCCCCCCACACCCCCCATATCAACTCCTTATGATTAAAAACTGCATTTCTAGGTTTTTACCTACTCTTTATTCTGTAGGCAGAACACCAGAACCAAAATATCGATCCATTTTATAATACAAGGACCTCAAAAATCATGGTTTTATAGACCCTAAAATTGCCTATTTTGAACGTAGGAACCTAAATGCCTATTAGTGCCTGTTAGTACCTATTTACACCTTTTTGACATTGTTCTTTAAGATTTTCGAGAGTTCTGCAGGTTTTCTATTCAAGGCATCCCTCCTGCTTCCATCTGCCATACATTAGTAGCTTCCATTGAGCAAGGTGGTCCCCCTCCTTTTCCAAGGACATCATAATCAAGTCCATGTGGAATTGATTCCAGACTACAGAAGCCTCATGCATGACATCTAAATATCAATTATAGATCATTATAGATAGAACCCTCTTGGAGTAGAATACACTGGTTCCACAGGTGTGGTAACCTCTCCAGGGCCTCCAGGAACCACTTTTTGGTGGTATGACACACCCACCCCCGGACAACTGCTCAGAGTCAACAACTGTCAACAATGTCCTCGAAATGGCGTCGGCGAAGGGATTTTTTCATTTATCCGGGTTTGGGTGCTTCCACACCCGGCATACTACCCCTATATGGCACCCAGTAACTTTCACCTGTTCGAATCCATTTAAAAATTCCTCCGCATATGCTATTTCGAGAATGTTGAACAGGAAGCAGTTGTCTGGGAGTGTGCGCGCTGCACCACCAAAAAGTGATTCCAGGAGGGCCAGGAGAGGTGGACATACCCTTGGTGCCAGTGCATTCGCCTCCAGGAGGGTTCTATTGATAATGTGTGCATATCTGCTGACCTGCATGGGCCCTGCATTTGTGGCAAAAAAATAAAGTGTAAAGACTTTCTGAACGCCCCTTGTACTAATAACAACTTCCCATAAACTCACTGTGGGCCACTTCAAATCAATCCTAGAAGGCAACCTTTGAAGCGACAACTGGAACTACCTTTTACTTTTCAGGAGAGAGGAAATCAATGACTCTTCATGTTGTTGGGATAAGGGTTCAAACATGGTAATTTTATGTGAATTTGTGTTGCAATCCTGAATAAGGAAATTAATATTATGAAGTTTGAGTTGAGGGTAGTACATGGCCGAGATGGTAACGTCTCGGCTTGCTGAGTGAAAGGTCCCAGGTTCGAGCCCCCGCCTGGGGAGTTCCCTTTCACCTGCGTCAGGAGGGTCTCTGACCTGCACCTTGGAGGTGTCTGGCAACCTAATCTCCTGGGGGACTGCACATGGCCCAAACTTGAGAAAATGCACCTGCACCCGTGTCCCCTCCCAGAAAATCCCTATCCTTACCTAACGTCCTTGTTTCCTTGCACCGGAGATTGAAGGAAAAAAAAGTATATGTACTAGAAAACTGATGGTGGTGTGCCACCCCCAAAAAGGCCCTTGGAGGCCTGTCATGGGGTAAAATAAAAATATATATATATATATATATTTTTTAAGTTTGAGTTCTCACAGGTATTGTCATGGACCAAACCTGATGGCTGAGGGCAGACCATGGATGTAAGATTTATCCTTGTTAGTGATTGTTGTCAACACTAAGCATAACAACATATTAGATGAGAATGTGTCTGGTTGAAACCATGCTGCATAATGTAAATGAAAAAAATGAAGCTAAAATTGCGAAAGAATGAAAACTGGGATCCAGGGATCAATGTATTGAGAATTTGAAATTTTGTCAAACTGTTTGATGAAATCCCTTTGAAGGCTTCACAGGAACACAATGTTAGGTTACTAATACAATGTTACTAATACGATGGATTTTTTTTTTAAATGTGCCATCCCTGATCTCTTCCTGTGGCCCTTTGAAGTCTAGCTAAATTGTAAATAAGCAATAAACCCCTGTTTATCAGTTGATTTGCACTGTTTTGAAACTTAAGCTTTCACGGTTTCTCAACACAATTTTATAAGGAACGAACTGTTGCGTCCTGAATGGATTGAATATTGTACGTACATTAAGACTACTGCATACTGATTGTTCGATACAATCATCTACCTATCCACCAGCTCATAGGAATTACATAATCATCCATAGTGCTTAATCCTATACTAGTATACAACAATGATACAAGGACCATCAACTTGTTCAGGATTTACAACCGCCCACGCAACTAGAGACGTAAGAAAAACCAGCATTCACCTAATAAAATCACTGCTAAAAATGATTGTATCCAATTGCAATTCATATTACCGCTGGTTTTGGGTCTTCCAGTGACGTCAAATTCTGTTCGACCAATGGCGAGACAGCAACCTCATACGCTTATAGCTCGTTATGAACACACCCACGACCCTGAACCGCAGCCTGAACACACCCTGTTACCGAAGAATAAACTGACCTATTTGCTAATATTCATTCTACAGCCCTCCTTACATATGAGAGGCGACTGTAAACTGCATAACGCATTGTTTTATTTTTATTACTATTACTCCGAGATAAAGCAGTCGTGGACCAATCAAAAGTCATGACGTAACGGACAAACATAAACAAGAGCTCTGCTCTGGTTGGCTGAATTATTGCATAAGATTTAGGGGAGGCTGGACTCTGGGCTGAGGGAAGACACATCGAACGTCTCGTCCGCAGTAATTCGTCCACAATCACTAACCGTAAGTGGAATTTCCATGCACTTTTAGGTTGGAATTGATATTGAAACTTGTACGAATCGATCGTGCATACAAAATTCTATGCATAGTTGAACGATAGTGCAGGGTAGTGAAAGTGACAGTTGGTGACAGGTAGTGTTGTGTAAGTTTTATGCTGGGGAATATACAGTAGGGGCTGATATGTTTTTTTCCCCTGTACTGTGAAGAGTGACAGGATTTTTTACAAATGAGTTGAGGGATGGTTGCCAGTATGTACACGTCATGTTTGAAGATTACACAACCTGGCCTTTCTGGCAGTTCCCCCTGAAGCAAGGCTGACGGGAGGCAGGAAAAAGAACAAATTGGGGCTCCTTACCCATCATTACGTGTAGAGTACTCTTTGCCAAAGGGGGAAGTGGGCAGTTAACAATAATCTGTGGTTTGCCACTTGCACATGTAGGAGTTATTTGCGCATATATATATATATGCGTGTGTTGCACCTCAGTTGCAAGATTGGAAGTTCCTGTTGTGCTTAAGGAATTGCTGTCAGTGCCTGAGAGATGTTTCACTTGTTGCTACTGGTTCAGTATGTTACCAAAGATTTTGGGACTCATGACAAAGTCTTGGCAGCTGGTTGGCAGTTAGAACTTGGGATGAAGCCAAGAAATTTCATCTTGCAATTGGACATCTTTGGAAAATGTGCGAATAAATAAATATGCCTTCAGTAAGACATCTATCAGACTTCCTGTAGATGATGTTACATAATTTGACACAGGGATGAGGAGAAAAATAATTTGACAGTAGCATAAACAGCATAGTGGCAACATTTGAAACTAACTACTAGGCATTTCAATAGGAACACCCTGTTTATGAATAAATAGGCTTGTACAGGGTGTTCCAATTGAAATGTCTAGTACCGGTAGTTAGTTTCAAATGTTGCCACTACCCCACTACGCTGGATATTTTTAATCAGTTACTATTGCATAGTTACTAGGGACTATCAAAAGTATTGTCTGCTAATATTAGGCCAAATTGAATCATGTGTTGAAACTGTTAATTGCAATGAATTTCTGATTAAGAATGGTCCCTTAGAACAAGTGGCATTAGATGTCAATGATAGAACACATTTTTCAATGCCAGACCCCTTTTGTAGGCTTTAAAAAGGATGGGTCCACACAACCTCACATTAGCAGCTATATAATAGTTGCAGTAACCACTAAGAGTAACTCTGAAAAATAGCTTCTTTAGATCAGCAGCTTTGTGCCAAAAAGTTGCTAACCAATAAGGCATCATAATTGGAACACCCTGTATTTTAACTTTACAACTAACCTCTTTCATGATTGTTTATTGTGATAATTTCTTTCTACACTTCCAATGAAATCTTGAGCTAGATGCCACATAATGAACATAAACATTATCATGGTTACAATCTTGCACTGCCTGAATTTGTCTTTTTTTTTTCTTTCTCTGGAGGCTGTTGACCACTGGGTGTGACCTTAATTTATCAGGGATTGTTGGCTGTCACATTAAAAGTTTCATGAACTAACCTGACACATTTATCATGTACTGTACCCAGACATATCTGAGCGAGTCATGCTAATACAAGTCTGATTTACTAATCAGTGTTTATGTGTGCCAGAAAAATAAATGCATGGCTCTTGCATTCCATCAAAGTGTGGAGATAGCTTTACATGTGACAGTCATTGTACAGTAACAGTGCTGTCTGTGTGGGAGGCCAAAGTCCCTATATCAGTGCCCTAGTGAACTGTATAAAGTGCGAGGTTCAGGACAGGTCTGAAAATACAATTCAGTAATCCTTAAAAAGCTTGGCACGAATTAGGGCTCTGGGAAGTTGGCTCCTGTCAGTACCACTCTCCTCTAGTTGACTCACGGAACATTTGAGTCCAGACACATGCCGAAGGTCACTTTAAATTCTAGTTTTTCCTGCCTATTTGCAACTGGCTAAATCATATACACATTATGTGCTGTTACAAAATATTTGGCGTCCTTTTTCCAGACTTCTTGAAAATCCAGTTATCGGAATGATGAGTGGCTGCTAGCCAAGTCTGACTTAGTAAATTTCTGCCCATTGTGTCATGTTGGATGACGTTACTTTATTCCTCATGAAATACTGGCCATTAAAAATTATTGAGGTCAACCACATTCCTAGTTTGGGGAGGTCACTGTTAGACAAGTGTGTAGTCTTTAGCACGACGCCAGTCCTACCTCCACAACTAGTTCTGCAGCAATGCTCATCGTTCAAGGGACGGATGGAAAAGTAGAAGGTTGTGGGGCTTGAAGGCTGATGTGCATCATTGATCCATGCATGTAATGAGTAGGAGGGAGTAGTAGGAGTGTTCCTTCCAGAACTTGTTTAGCTTCATATATTGCGTGAATAAGTGGGTTGCATTGCATTACATCAGCAGATGCAGTAAAATCTAAAATAGTCTTCTGCACAAGTGTCATGATCATTGCTTGTAGTGTGCCAGTACCCATTGGGTACAAGGCCATGCTAACAAATTCATCCACACATGATCCACACTAAACAAAAATGTAAGAAATGTGGCATATTGGCATGCCTCCCTTAGAAATTTTTTTGTCATTAATGATGTAAATGCAGTTTAGATCATTAACTAGGGTACATTCCTGACAGGAGTTCAATGTTGTTTGCATGTGCATATTTTGAAATAGGTGGAATGTGTGTTCACATGATAACCATCTAAAAATGCGTGTACTACATGTGTATTTGGACATTTCGTGCGTCAGTTAGCCAGGAGAAAAAACATTCTTCCACTATCAGATTGTGGCACCCAGTTTGTTTATCGATCTGGGGTTTTTGCACTATGGCCCAAGACTGTCGTGTTTATGTTTTCTACTGATCTTTATAGTGGGGTCGGGTGGGGGTGTGTGTGTTCCTCATTGAGAGGCAGAAAGTTACACAAGATCCCCACACTGAACACACATTTGTCCTACTTTGAACCAAAATAGGTTCATCACAATTGCCTCATCCATTGCTGATTGGCAATGTAAAATAATTTTATCACATGCCATCCTCTCCTGGTCTCTCATAGCTCAATGGAAAGAGCGACAACTGTTACAGTTGGAGGTCCTGGGTTCGATTCCTGGTGAGGGCACCTTTACTATAGGATAGCATGTGATATTTCATTGGCTGCCAGTTATGCAAAAGCAATTGTTGCATGGGTGAGTAAGCAGGAAGCTCATGCAAGAGCAACCAACATACAAAATGGGAGGTGCTTTGCAGTCACAAAGAACTTGCACTTTGCCAGCCCAAGGAGGTCAGTGACATGACTGAAACTTCCGTTCAAATTGCACAATTTAACGACTGGCAAGGACAGCAGTGGGGTAGGTAACATTGAGGTGGGATGTGATTCCTTCACTGTCTAGCATGACAGTTTCTTATGACTGAAAGTAGGATTCTTTTACCTCTGCATTTATCATAGCATCCAACAGTGTTGGTACTGACTTGCATCATTCAACATAATAATTAGCCAGCTTTTCATTTGCAGTTAGATAAAAAATGTGTAAAACTTCTTTAAAATGTTTTCACAGGGGCAATTTGGTTATTGTTGACCTTATTCCTATCGCGATGATCTTTCTGATGTGGTAGTGCACTGTGCATACACCATGCCTGTTGCTTTAGGTAAGGTCATAGTACTGTAAAAGGTCAGTCATCAGAGGTTATTCAGCACCGGCGTCACAATGGAGATACAACACGGTACAATTGGCATCTTTTATTTTGCCAGGCTGTTGTTTCTGTGGTGCATGAAATGCATTCACCACACTGAAAACAAACCCCAGGAATTTGCCAATAGCTGGACATTAACTTGCAAAACAATACGTCAACCAAACATTATTTGAGACGGTGATTTCTAAGAGGCTGGTTACGAGAACTTAAATGACATCACACTTTATTTGACAATAACTGTTTTACATCCCATCTGTCACCTACACCCAACGAAATTGTTTAGCATGCGTCATAAAATAATGTCACAGAAATATTGCACGAAATGTTCTTATGAGTTACGACACAACATCATTTATTGCCACAGCGACTCCACGATGAGGACAGCTGAGGAAATCGTTGCCCTCCCGATGTAAATCTTGGAGGTCACTTCTTTTGCGTGCAATCTTTTTTCGCTTGAAATAATTTGGAGGCGGGCCATCCCCTAGGGCTAGCTGCCAAATAACACAACCTTGTGCAGACTCCGCCTTTTATCATTTTTTTAACCCCCCCCCCCCNTCCTCTCTTCCCCAATTTTTTTTTTGCGGTTTTCAGCAGGGTCAGTTGGAGGTTGGGGTCATTGGTCGAGCAAAAGTAGGATAGAGGGAATTTAAAGGTCTCTTTACCCGTCTCCCTCCACACCGACAGATATGCATCATGCAATTAGCAGTCACGGTCGACGGAATGCATTGCGCGATTTTTTTTTTCTTATTCTTTTTTTTTTCGTTTGTTTGTTTGCAATTGCGGGCTTCTAAACCGTGACGTCGATGGCAACTCAGGCGAATTGACACCGTAGGGTCGTTCGGATATTCGGTACCGAAGTGTCGAGGGGGTACAAAACCGGTTCCAGTAAATTGCTACCCCCTCCATCCTTTTGAATGTATTTACGCATTCACACCTAACTGGTCCCTCTTTCCTGTAAGGACAAAGAAACGAAGTCCCCGAAGGACAGGGGGTGATGATATAAGAAATTCCACGTGCAAAGGGGTTGCCACGGCCGCCCCCCCCCCCCNGCCGCCCCCCCCCCCCTCTTTTTTATGTCGGAGCACTGCAAAACGGCAGATAGTGGTACGTCACTGATCATTAGTGACGCACGACGCATGCGGAAGCGGGTGTTTCAGTGTACGGTACTGTATCGGGTTGCAGGACGGTAGGTGGCAGCAGTGGCAGTCAGCTGGGCGGAGGGCAGGTCCATTCTTCACCAAGGGTTGGGAGGGTGTTTTCGTCTGCTGCGGGAGCTTGACATATCAGTGTTGTGGGGCGAGGCTGGGGTTGTATTGCGAAGAATGCAGAGTAGCTGACTGCTGTGTGACAGGTTCAGCTTGCAAGAGTCATTTTCGGTTTGTCTGCGCTGATTTACAAGAGGTAATTTGGTATTGGGTGGGTGGTTTTTAGGGGGAGTGGGATGGAAGTGGTTGGATTGTAGTGGTTTGGATTTTTTTGGGGAGTGGTTGGAGACTTGGGAGGACTGTTTGGAGTGGATATTAATCCAGCAGTTTTAAGATGACAGGCTGATAGCTTTGGTGGTGTGCTTGTGTAACGGAGAGTGTCACATGACATTAGTGTCAAGGTAGTTAATGGCTTGGAGTGTGACAAGGGTCAGTGGGATTGGCTTTGAGTGTTCAGTACGGTTGCTTACAATCATTGTAGACTAACATGTAGTCAGTGTTGATGAGATAGATGACAGCACCAGTATTTAAAATAGGAGTATAAACAGTGACACTACTTGCGACACCTGCAGCAGATGTTATCTTACCCATAGTGTCATGCTCACATATGTAGAATATCAGCTTGTTGATCTCTAAATAGTCAATATGTAGAATTTGAAATATTGAGGAGAGTGGAGTAAGAGTGACTGCCACCCTCATGCCATCCTTACCAGCATGATGTTTTTTGTGTTTTGTGAAATGATTTTGAGTGTGGCCCAAGTGATTTGCTAAGACATGCATGTACAGTGCTGGACAAATTAGCCATCGCTGAATGTTTTTTTCTGGCGGCGGCAGCGTTACCTGGCAACCCCGTCCAGCGGGCCAATTCAAACATCAGCCCATGGAGAGTGCTTGCCATTGTTGCCACTGTTTACAAATCGAGTGAGTGACGCGGACGACCCAGCGACGGGTCTCTTCTGCCTTCTTACACAGTATCTGCAGGGATATGCAGGAGAAAACGGAGAAAATAATGATGTTAGAAGCAATAAGTCATTTTGGGGTCACTCACTCGATTTGTAAACAGTGGCAACAATGGAAGCGCTCTCCATGGGCTGATGTTTGAATTGGCCCGCCGGACGGGGTTGCCAGGTAACTCCGCCGCTGCCGGAAAAAAACATTCAGCGACGGCTATTATGTCCAGCACTATGGTATGTTGTTATTCACTTGTGGTCAGTCAAGGAAGAAATCACTTTTTTGCATTGAGCTCTGTTGAATTACTAGTCATTAGCATACTAGTAATTTGAACCAGATGCTCAGTCTTCTAGTTTCATTAAAGACGAAATCTTGATTATATGTCATATAGTATGCATGTTCAGTATTTTAAGAAGTTGCTGAAGTAGCCGTAATGGTTGTGTTGGGTTGTCAGAAGAAGTGTACACTAGCTGTGGGTAAATTTGCATTTGATTTTTATGGCAAGTTTGCTTTGTAAAGGTGCTCATGTAAAATGCAATATAGGGGTCCAGAAATTAGTTAGCTCCAGGCATCTGCAGCTGTAGCTGTTAAATTCTCAAGACGTCTCAAAATAGCTGACTAAATAGTTGTCAACATCATTTTCTGCAGTGCAGGATGTGCTTTCTGTGCTTCATCAGTATTCTGAAATCTATTCAAGTACCCCACCTCATGCTCACCTTCATAAATTCATTTAAGTATCTCAGCACGTTCCATAGTGACAGAAATTGGGATTTTGAGGGGTGGCTTTTCCTTGTCAAAGAGACTATTTTAAGACTTGCTTGCCAGCTAAATCATGGATGCCAAACTGATTATTTTTAGTGTATCTAAAAAAAATTGGAAACTCGCGACTTAAATTTTTGATAGGTGACAGCTAACTTGATGATGTAGGTTTCATATGTTATTGCAATCACTCAGTGAATGTTATCACTAAAGCTACGCAAAATAAAAATTCTACCCACACTTTTGATTTTACTCTTCAGCATAAAACCAGGTTATAAATGTTGCATTTAAACTCATACATATTGCATTTTAAATATGATTTTATTTAAAGCCATTGTGCCATGAATATTAGATGAAAGACTTTCTATAGCCTCTTTCTCTGCAAATATTTATGATCCAAAGAGGGGGAATGGAGAAGGGTTGGTGGATTATTCACTCCAGGCAATGTAAACAAAGTCTGCTGCATGCAAGCAGGTAAAGGAAGACTTGACCGTTGTGGCGAGTCTGAAGGTGAGTTTTAATGAAGAACATGGGTGACTAATTCACCAACTTTTCTGACCCCCTACATCAGAGGGCAAACTTGGGCAGAAACACCCTCTGTAGATTTCTATAGACTACACAAAAATAGTCAAATTCATTAGTAGCCTAATCTATTAAAAATGATTATTAACATGTTTAAAGTATAAATAGTCATGCATATTTGCATGATGACCACAGATTCTTAGTGCCACAGTACTATGCATTTACTTCCGGAATGTATGCACAGAGCAAGGGGTTAGCAACTCCCCAAAAAAGTGTACACCAGATCCTGGAACCGGGAGATTCCACCCGGTTCCGAGCCGGTTCCACCTGGTTTCAGGCCGGTTCCAAGCCGGTTCCACCTGGTTCCTTGACCAATGTGTATACACCGGTTCCAGGGAGTTGCTACCCCTTTGGCACAGAGTTATTGGTTTTTTTTTTGCATGTGTATTTTTTTCCGGAACTATGACTAACAAAAGTGGTATTTCACAAGTCAAAATAGTTTCGCAATGTCTTGTATTAAGTGTGGTATGCTGACTTCTTACCACACAGGGTGACCTAAATGTCCTCTGCCTGCTGTTTAAAGGATCTATTGATATCCTGTTTTGAGGAGAAGGGAAATGCAATGACACACCCTAATATTGCAGGGGTTATTTGGTTGACTCAGGTTTGCCACAATTTTGTGAAGGGACTGCACATGTCAAGCAACATCTGAGTCAAAGTACATAAAGCAATAGTAGGAATGTGGTCTCTGTCCTTGACCTCAGATGGGTTAGAACTGCCATAGTGTGAGGATGTCTGTCACCTCTACCCCTATTAAGTTTCAAACTGCCAGCTGGTCATGAGATAGACACAGAAGAAGTATGTGCACCACATGTTACACAGTGAACTCATCTTGGTGAACTCAATAGCCTACATAATTTTGCACTTTAAATGACTTGCAATTATTGATGTCAGCCACTGTATGTGACTAGTTCAATTTGCCATCAGCGTCAAATTCTTCTCAAAAACCATTGCATTGTGTAGTGCAACTTTCCAGGCCACGCAGCCATTAGGCTCTTGCATTGATTAGACAAAAATACCTTAGTTAATTTTTAAAAAAATTGGGCTCCTTGATGGATTTTTGAATCTCTTTATAATCTGGTTATATGGCATGCCTGGCAACCCATGTAGTAGCAAGATGTTTTGCAAGTCACCTGGCCTGCAGGATGAGCTTGATCACTAGTGTCTTATGGGATTGATTCAATAACTCTATAATGAAGCTGAAGCAACAAAAATCAACTAGGGAAATTTTGCCTTAGAAATCCACAAGAAGTCTGAATTTCCAAGAGGAAGTGGCACCACCCTGCATACCATGGGTGGTTAGGTGGTAGCACAACCATATTTTATCATTCACTACTGGGTGTCATCAAATCTATTGTCACCATATATCATAAGGATGCCTTCCAGGCAAACATGATGTGTTTTGGTCTTGGAACAGTCCAGGGAGTTGCCCTATCTGTCCGCATACAGGAGTTACTGCCCAGGCTGTATGAGACTGGAGTGCAACGAGAAATGCTACTAGGCCTATTACTTTATTCTCAAGAGACTCACTTGTTCTGTTTGCACTCATTGCTTCAGGCCTTGCCTGTGCTGCAAGTTGACCAGGTCTGTAGGAATAGAGTAGTGGTGTCAGGTGTGTTGACAAGCTACTACAAGATAGCATGCAGTGTAATGCCATATAAAGTGGGACAAATTTGTGATTTCCCCTTTCTCTTGAAAATCATTGTATATCCTCCTGAGACCTGAGAATAATTTTTAATGCAATGTCAGTTCCTATTGCATTTTCTGAACATTTTCCCAATAAGAAACAAGAAAAAAATTTTAGTTTTAAAATATCAACAAAAATAGTGACACACAACCAATGAGAACATCAGGACCCAATTGCTGCTACAAAAACAGAACGGATGAAAGCTGAAGAAAATTTAAATACCACTTAATGGATCACTAACATAGTGCTCTATCCTCAAAACAATGTTTTTTAAAATTCATTTGTGGAATTTGTGGTAGCAATTCCTCTCAGAAGACAATTAAAGATAAATGAAATTATTTTTGAATGCCACCACTCCAGGCATGGGGCTTGCTTCTTCCCTTCTTACCCCCTAACATGGTACCTAGCTATTCTAGATTTTAAAACTGAACTGTATAATGCAAAGCACACTTCCTTATGGGTGTACAGGTACAGGCACTTAAAGAAATGCCACAGCCCATTCAGCTAAAAATAATAATTTTGGATGTCCATTTAAATGGGCATTTGGTCTCAGGAAGAAAAGAAAATTACCAGTTCTCTACAGCAACAAAGATTGTCACAGACACATCTTTTCGTATTCCCTAATACACATGCCTTGAGAATCCCAGGACATTCACTGCATTGCGAAAATTGCACTCTAAATGTGAATAAAAAAATAAAACTTATCAGATGAGCGCCTAGCTTCAGCAGCGGAATCCGCCATTTTCATTAAGTGATTCAATTTTCGCGGCCAAAGTCAGATATTCGACACTTGGTGTTGCCACCTATTGAGGCCAGATTATAATCATGGGATACCAAGATTACAGTTTTGTTGGCATCACTAGTTGGCGCCAAAAAATTTATTTGCTGATATCAACATATGTCGACACCAGGTCTCAGGAGGATATTTCATGTTTAACTGCTATTGTCTACAATTACACCTTGTTTGGAGGGTAAAAATGACTTTCAGGTTAGGTGTAAAATACTAATGAACTCATGCTTATTAACAAAATTAAACCTTGCCCAAAGAGTGGTATGCATATACTGAGAGCTTAGGTACTGTATCAGCCAGAAAAAATGAAATTAATCGTGTTGCACAGCTCCAGTAAGGTCACTGCAAAATCATTGTAGTCCGAGATCTAATGCAATTGGGTCATCCATAAATTACGCAGACAGGATGGGGTCTTCAATTGTACATGAGTGTACATCAATGCATCTTATATAAGTGTCCACGAGGGGGGGAAGGGGAAGGTTGAAAATAGTGACCAAAGTGTCATGAATTAATTGATGACTCTTAAATATGGAGTAGAGCATGTCATAAGCTTTGATTGCCACTACTCAATATTCACATTGAGGCAGACACATTATCAAGTTTCAAACCAACTTGTTGGAGTCTTTGAGTGCTATTGCAAAATTTGCGAACATGTTCTCAGCAGTGTTCTGAAAGCAGCTTGCTTTCATTCCATTTGAGCCCAGTTTCTGCAGTGCTTGTGTCAACCATACTGTAGCATATGCAGACTTTGATATACCCAGAACTATTATCAATACCCTGAGCAGAATCTTCTCTCACAAGTCAGTCTGACCTGTGTAGTTGGCATGTGGTTTTTGAAAATCCCAGAAACTATCCATATATGTTTACATTTCTTTCCCTTCCCCCCCCCCCCACCC
>KZ538422.1:56863-72144 GCA_000934665.2 Catajapyx aquilonaris
CCCCCCCCCCCCCCCCCCCCATCTAGCTACCATTTTGTAATCCTTAGGAACATGCAATCCTCCCTTGTTTGGGTCATGAGCCCCAATATGGGAACTGCTGGCTTACTTGTTCTCATTATTTGTGTTGTTTTTTTGGGAGGAGGTCAACGGGACAGGAGAGGTGGGCGGATATAAGTTGGAATGTGTTGTAACTTGGCAGGTTCAGCAGGGACTAAAAGGTGCCCCCTGGAACCAAAGATAGCCTTGGCTGGCTTCCCAATGTACAATTGTGGAAACAGCTGCCTGTGATGTAGTGAGTCTGTTAAGGCACAGCATTGAACTTGACAGGGCTGATGGGAAGGTTACTGTGTCAGTTTGATGAACTTAGAGTTGATGTAATGTTATTTCTTGTGTGCATCATTTGCCAAGAAGATTTTGATTGCACTGATATTGACTGATGTGGATAGATTATTGTTTCTATTCAGAGTTTAGCTTAACCAGCAATTTATCTGTATTGCGTAGGTATAACAAGGCTTTTCTGAAGTGTTTGTCCTAAGTCAGGTAATATTTTTAACTACTTTTACAGTTGGCATTTAATTTACACCCATGTGACAAACTATTTCATTGCCTATATTTTGTGTATAAAAATGAGCAAGTTCTGAATTTTGGGTCTGATTCCAAATATTTTGGATGATTTCGATCTTTTGAAAAACTAAGAAAAGCAGTATAATACGCTATGGTTCTTGCATTTAGGTCATTGCTAAAGTTTACTTGCTGGATGCTGACAGAAAATTTGCTAATAATCTTGGACGTTCAGTTTTTGCAATGTCACAAAAAAAATAAGGATTAACACCATTAGTGGCTGGTGATAGTTGCTCCATAGAAAGAAGGGTTGGATATGAGCTCTGGATCCTGGAAGGTTGTTTGCAGTATAATAATAATAATGCTGGGGTAATGTGCTTTCGCCCCCACCTGGGGGCATATCGCATGGACCTTTATTAGAAGGTATACATTTCGGCGCCTATTGATTGAAACGCCCGGGCCCACGGGCAGGATGACAGGAGGGGATGTGCAAGGTGCAGTGCAATGTCCTTGTGTGGCCATTTTTAGTGAACTCCCTTGGGTGGTTTAGGCTATTGGAAATACCACCTGAGACGAAGCCAGAGGTGACCCTGAACTCTGCACGAGATGAAGGGGGTTTCCCCGGGTGGGATTTGATCCTGGGACCTTAACATCCATGGGCGCGTATGTACCGCAGCAGCACTTCTCCTCCCCTGGTTGTTTGCTGTGAAAGGACTTGTTGCCCAATAATTAAATTGCAATAGGCAGCTGGAAGTGTTTATTGTGATGCAGAAAAAAGTACAAATGCTTTCTCTTGGCTGATTTGTTTCTAAAGCCTAAAATCTTTACAAAATACTGTGCAGAGAGCATAGGTCTTTCATCATCTAGGCCAAAGAAAGAAGCCTTTGTTGATTGAAACTCTGCAGGTCATGGTTACACCAAGCTAAGCAATGCAAGGGCTGTGCTGACAACACTGGGAACATATGCTGCTCTCAGATGAAGCTCGCCTCAGCCTAGAATTGACTTGATGGGAAGCAGTACATGAGGCATTGAAGTTGCATATCGTCAAATTCTTTTCAAACACTGCCAAACACTTATAGGTGATGAGTCAGTGGTAGGTGGATGGAGGCCTACCCTTCCAATCTGGTACAATGAACCCAGAAACAGTTTCTCCATTGAAAGTGAAAACTTCTGCAATAGAATCCATCAGGGTAGAAATATGGTGGGATTGCATATAGGCCTATAATAGAACTTTAAAGTGAAAATGACATATACCCTACTTATACAGGGTTCGGAAATTTAATCTACCGTCACTTTGGGAAATGATAGAGAGGTTCTGGGTGATCACTTTGAGTATATGCAACATGGGTCTCCCGACACAGAGATAATTAGCATTAAATAAAAAGTGCATTATCTCAGCTTATGTTTCGGATACTGCTTACGACACTTCCATCGCCTAGGACATTCCCTGTTACACCTAACAGGATTGTAAATTAAAATTAAATTACATGGTACAATCTTAAATTTAAATGGAAAAGGTAAGGTCACATGAGGGACGCATACCTGCGAGGATATTTGATACCTTGTGCTTGAAGCACATTATCTCGCTAACTATGTGTTGGAGACCCATGTTGCATAATCATGCTCAAAGTGATCACCTAGAACCCACACATCATTTCCCAAAGCGACAGTACGTTAAATTTCGAACCCTGCATAATCCTGAAAGGTCAACCCAACAATAATTAGTGATGACTATAAGATGTTGATTTTATTAACATGTACACTTTAATTCCAACTTGATGCAATAATTTTTTTCTCCATATGTTGCATCATTTGCAATATTAAGAAGTTAACAACTGTAGGTGATGTTATTTTTGTGCAACATGTAAAGAGTGGTGTCTTGATTTCAGACCACCATGCTAAAATCACTGGCCAGTTACTTCCTTGGTGGTGACGATGTTGATGGCAGTCATGAATCAAATGAAGACTTGGCCCTCAAATCAGTGGATGCGGAGGATGACTGGGTCTTTGTCGATGTTGCTTCAGGTAAAGGGCTCAACTCTAGCAAGGTTGACAGTGTGATTTAATACAAGAAGTCTTTACATACCTACTGTTTTTTTTTTCAGATAAATTGCATGAGGCTAGAACCTTTTCCCCTCGCCCAGCTTTGCCTGCCTCTCCTCCCCTCCCAGTGCCCTCCGACAAGCAGCTGGCCTTGTCGGTAGCAGTAATGGTATCTCCAACGGCAACTCCCTTGGCTCCTCTCTCACCCCAAGCTATGGAGGGTTCCTGGTTCCTGACCCCCCCTCCGTGCTTTACTGTTGAGAACCCCACCTCGGTGGAGACGTCGCCAATGGAGAATCTGCTTATTGAGCATCCAAGCATGTCAGTATATCACCATGCTCAGCCAGCGGCCATTCCTGAGCCTGCACCTCATCCTGTTCAAAACACAGCGGCTTCACCTCCACAGGAGTCTTCCCAAGGAACCAAGAGGTTAGTTGGCTTAAGAGTCTAGCAAGGTGTTTCAGAATTGGACCAAAAAACTTGGAGTGTGAACTTGGACTTTCAGCACCAGTGCATCACTTTAGGTGGAGGTGTCTTTTTGCATCTGCAGCCTAGTTACTGAGATAGTGGGCTATTTATCATGTAGTATAACATGTACTGGAAGGCTTGCATTTCACCAGACGTGATCTGCAACTGAAAAGGCTTGCCTGTCTACTTCTTGGCAAGGAGACGAAGTGTGGATGACTGACCCATCAGTTGCAGTGTGTCAATCAGCTGTGCTATGCATGTGACAGTTGCTTCTGGCCCACACTCTTAAAGTGTTGTAATTGGAGTGATAAAGACGTACTGGTATGCAGATCTGAGAGTGGTGCCCCTTGAGTATGACACCATGCAATGTTTTATTAGGGGGAGATGGCTGATGTGCACCTAACCTGTGGTGCAGCAGAAGAGAATGTTACGTTGCAGTTTTAGTTTACACCATGGATTGCATCATGCCGAAATGGCAACTACATTAAGATACCTAGGTGTCAACGCAGTTTTGGTGTCGTTTGTGTAACTTATTTAATGTACCAAATTTTCCAGCACCAGTGGGATGCCATAATAGTAGCAAAAACTCGGCACCAATTTCGGTGACAAAGTATTGGCACTGGTTAGGTACCAATTATGAACCAACATCATCAGTACTTGTTATCCATGAACATGTTGGTATTATTTCGACACCAGGTAGACACTGTGCTGACGAAATTCTGTCGTGTCATTGGCACCAGAAGTCGGTATCCTATTGGCACTGGTAAAAGTAGTAAATCCTAGCCTTTTTGGTACCGAATATTTAAATATTTTGGCACCATTTCGCAACCAAGTATGTTTGTTGGGTTGCACTAGCCATGGGCAGGAAACACATAGTTCAGCCATGCCGTGTGTGTGGTCAGATGCAATCCTTCCAGGATGTCCTACTACATGATAAATTGCCCATTATCTCAGTAACTAGGCAGCAGACACCAAACAGCACCTCTACATAAAGTAACCCACTTCAGCCCAAGAGATCAGCCTAGAGGTCTTTGGCCAATTTTTGAAACACTTCCCACCCGCTCCAGGGTGGGAAGTGTTTCAAAAATGTGTGGTGTACATACCCAGTGTTTGTCTGAACACGTCAATGAAATGACAGGGTTTATGGCCAGCAGTGTACTCCATGGCCCAAAATAAATCAAGAACGTAGGGCGGAGAAATGTCTAGGGAGCAACTGTTAATAAGATTTGGGTTCCCCTTAGACAAATGTGGCCACCCACCCAACAGCTGTTTTGTAGGGAAAGCAACATACAGATGGCCACATTTGTCTCACAGAACCCAAATCTTCATCATATGATATTAACAGTTGCTCCCTCGACATTTCTCGCCCCTACATGTTTGACATGCTAAGGAATATGCTTCCAGCCAGATGACATACTCCAGTAAGAATTGATGGAAAATTGGTGCACTTCCTCTCATACAGAAGTTCCTTGCAACATTCCAGGACAACATTGCTCTAGTGATTTTGGCTTCATTAGTTGCATGTTAAGTTTAATTTGCTGTTAATAGGGTCTTCCTGTACACCTGCGATACATGGTCATCAGTTATGCATGGTAACCCTTATTACCAGCATCTGTGACAAAATGAAACTTATGAGTAATTATCTTCCTGATGAAGCCAAAAGCACCAAGATCAACTAGAGTAATTTTTTTCTTGGAATATTGCAAGGAACCTAAATCCAAGAAGTAGTGCATAAATTTGCAACACCCTGCAGAGGGTGTGCCATATGCCCTATCACCTCCTTTTAATGCATGAACTAGGGCGTAGAGGTTCTGTAATCAAGGTTATCGTATGCGGAAACTTCTCTGGATTTATTATGTTGTTATAAATTCTCAGTACATTTACCGCGTACCTGTAATTTGCAAAAATATAACCACACGTTCTAAATGACAATTTGCCAAGGAGATTGGGATTGCAAATAAGAAATGGCTTTTATATTGTCTTAAATAAAGTGGGGTATTTCGAGCACAATGGCAAAACGGCATGTACCTCTTTTCGCAACTCAAAAACACAGTGCGCTTATTGTATAATAAATAATAAATAATTTGTGCCCCGTGCTAGGGCCATGGGCCCTCTTAGGGGGGTGGGATACCACCATATTTTTTTATCTGGAACTCTTACTTTCGTTTTTACTTATCGTATATGGGGATGGGATAGGGACGGAAGGAAGCGGCTGTGGCCTATAATTACGGACACGACCCCGGAATTTTTCTGGTGAGACCATGGAAAACCACAGAAAACCACCGTCAGGGTCAGCGGCCACCGGGATTCGAACCCAGGACCTCCCATTAGCAGTCAGATACCATATCCCCTCCGCTACCACTGCTTCGGTCAGTGCGCTTATTGTGAGCATACCATTCCCAAATGCCAGTGTCTGCCTTTGTTTTCACCCCAAGTGCCTGAAATTCAGCACTTGGTATTTTGACCATGTTGTAGACTACAAGTGCATTTGGGATATACCACTCGATTGATGGTTTTATCTGTGCTAGTTCATACAGGGTGTTTCTTCCCAATAGGTCAACCAGCATGCAGCGTATTCCTTGGGTCAAAACAAGTTGAAAATGTAGAGGGAAGAAATGTCGAGGGACCAACCTGCAACGATGTCGACAACCATAAACATTGGCCTACCCCTAAACACACTCGGCAACACACGCGACGCCTCTTCGTGGGGAGATCCCCTGGCAGATGGAGACATGTGCCACCTGTCAACTGTTAGGAGATCTCCTTACAAAGAGACATCAAGTGTGTTGTTGCGTGTGTCTAGAGCAGCCCTATGACACTTCTCGAATACGGTAGTGTAATAACTGTGTCACATCGTTCGCTAAGACCCCATCTTGTTCAAGGTGCAGCTCCTGTGGTAGGTAGCGGGTAGTCTGCCGCGATTGGCTCCATCTTTCTTCGGCATACTTACCACTAGAGTGCACCTTGAAAAAGATAGCGGATAGCGAATGTTGTAGCGCCTCCAGCGCCAAATTCCCAGCTTGGCGATCACACAGTAATTAAACTACCGTATCCATACAACTAGGGGGGAAGTGACAGGGGGCTGGTCTAGAGGTAGGCCAATGTTTGTGGTCGTTGACCTTGTTACAGGTTGGTTCCACAATATTTCTCCCTCCTACATTTACGACTTGTTTTAGCCCAACGAATGTGGTATGTGCTGGTTAACCTACTAGTAAGAAACACCCTGTATGTTACAGGGAGCTGAGAGGGCTTTAGGCCAGCATTAGTTTCTGTAGACTGGGGATTCAAAAACTAGGATGCAGTTTGTCTTGTGTTTTTCCTGACAAAAAGCCCTTCTGGGCAAACTTGGCTAGGAACTTTTGTTATAGGTAGAGTCAAAGAATTATTCTTCTTTTTTTAAAATGAGAAGAATATTCAGTCAAATATGTTCCAAAAAATCAGTACCCTAAAATTGACATAATGCACAGCCCATATAAATATATTTTTGTAAGAATGGTGTCCGAAACCTCATTAAGCTCCCATGATCAAAAACACAATTTATTTATTTCAAATTTATTATTCACTTACCGTTAGTGAAGCTGGATAGAAGTTTCTCTCCCCTCCCCCGCAATATTAAAGAATTTTCGACATGGCCAGCATGGCCTAATAATTTGCGGGTGTAATCTCAGCAGGAGTAATTTGAGGGCAAATAGAATTGCATTTTTACAAGCAAGGAAAGGATCATTTGAAGTGCATCCTTGGCTGTAATATGTTTCAAATGGAATAATGTCATATTCCTTCATCAACAGAAAATACCTAGACATTCAACAGTAACACCATGTTAGAATAATAGCTTCCTAGGAAGGAGAAAAGGTTTTATGCACTGCTCTGTGCCTCTTTCCACAGTGGAACACAAAGTGGTAAATAGAGTGCATAAAAAATAAAGCACCTTTCCAGAAATACATTTAAAATGTCAAAGTAGACACTCGTATACCATTATTGGGCAAATATTCCTAAAGATTCAATTGTGTGCAAAATGAGACCCACTTTTGGGCACAGCAAGCCATGATTTGCACTTCTGTGAAAGTCTTGCTTTTCTGCATACGTAGGAAACTATGTAAACTATCCTACCTCTATTGTTACAGTACTTGTATATTTTCTGTGAAAGTATTATCTGTATGACATCTTGTTTCTCTGATGTCTTGAGGATGTATGTCTTCATTACATCATTGGTGTATTTTTTGCAGTGGAAGCGGGATTAATAAAAATTCGACCTTTGCAGGAATGATTCTGGGAAAAAACGAGACGAGGAGCGTAAGTCGCGAAGGAGGGGTGCAGGACGGAAGGAGGCAACTGTGGAGGCAGACACTCCAGTGGTGAGCACTCCTGCCACACCGGCTGCTGTGCCAGCAGCACGTCCCCGACAGCGCCGCTCAGCTTCTCTGCAGGCAGCTTTGTGGCAGGTGCAGCAGGAGGCAGCTAATTTGCAGACCTCACAGCAGGTATATTGGGTGGTTTTAGGAGCAACTGAGCAGCGCAAATCTAAGGACAACTTTTTCCTAGGTTGCTCAGCGTCAACTGCAGCGCCACTTTAAGAGGGGCCAAATGACCCGTTCCAACCGCGCACGGGAGATCTCAGCCAGGGGGAATCGTCGCCCTCGTCGCTCAGACCTCGTGCACAATCACTCAGGGATGAACAACAATCGCAAGTGCTAGTGATGCAGATGAGGCTGCTGCTCTACAACTCAATCTCTTGTTCCAGTTTTCTGTCATTAGTGACAAGGTTGGGGTTTTTTGGAGGTGAGAATACAGAACCATCTATCCCTGCCATGAGTTTCATAATTCACACGTATCAATCTGATTAACAGTGGTGTAACAAAGCATTTTCACTGGCCAACCTTGTCCAAGTTCATGTTAAAATGTAAAAGTCAGAAAAAATACTTCTCTTATAAGTTAAAAACATGTTGTTCACCTATTATAGTCATAAAACTAGTTGTCCTCTAAAGCATCAACCAACAATGCCCTCTAGAGTGTATTATTTTATTTTTTAAATAGCCCTGAGGACCTTTGTAGAGTTAGACCAACATGGATCTCAATTTTTTTGGATTTCTGGGAGCAGAATTCAGTAACTGTAGCATCTATGGATTGTACATAAGAAGGTGACAAAGCAAGAAATGGGGTATGAGAGAGCCAATTATGACCCACTGCCACCATTGATAAATCTGTGATTTGAGAGTCCAAATAACATGCTTGTGCCGAGAGTTGAACATGAATGTTTTTGTCCATGGGTTTTTCTTTATAGGGGTCCCTTTTGCAGAGATTTAGAAAAAACCCAAAAAAATAAAGAAAACAAAAACGGAATGGTCTCGTGTTAAACTGCCAAAAAAAATGTAAATAACATAACTCCTGAGTCTGTAGATATTCACACTTTGGCCTATTTATATTTGTTTTCTCCCTCCACTTATCACAATTACCTTTGGTTATCGGAATGGATATAAGGTCTAATAGCCGGCATTAAACAAGAAAGGCCTGATTTAAATACTACCATACTATGTTCTGTATCCCAGTGGCATTCGTTCCTTAATTTATATGTAGAGTTAGAGTAGTTTTAACCCCGATTAGAATAATAAAGCAATAGTATCTCATTGTTCCGAGCATCATCTTTAAAACTGATTGTGTGCTACGGAGGACGGTTCGAATCGAATTAAATTTGCAATTGGTGCAATTTGGCTGCAAGGCAGCCAGTAAACTTTTTCTAATGACACAACTTTTGCACCAAATTGATTTTTGCAAAAGTTCTAAATACCTGTATTTATTTCTGTGATTCAAAGAAAACAAATATATAAATATACATAATTATATATCTTTATTGCCAAACAGAGAAGATATAATCTTTAAAGGATATGGTTGCTGAAGTAGGTTTGCTTTGTGTGCGTTTGCCAAGCATTGCATGCATCCCCCGCAAGTTGGGTTAGTCTGGAAAACATAGCTTTGAAAGATATCGGACTTAGAGAGAGTAGCTATTGTTAAAACTTGGCTAGATACGTTTATTTTTTTGTCACTGCCCTATGTGTAGCTCTCTTCATGCTGTGTCTATGACGTAGGGATGTTTTATGCGTCTTTTTCTGCTATTTGTCCATTGTCCTCAAGTTTTTCTGCCCTCTTCATCTTTCCATGTATTTCCTGCTGCAAATTGTGCCTTGTTTTTAGCATTGTATTTTATTGCCATAGTTTGCGGATGGCATGATGGTCGCAATCACTTATGCAGTATTATGTTCGCGGCATTAATTTGGCAGTGGCCTGTAGGTGCCACCCATTTGATCTGAACCGTAAAGTGCTTTACGTATCACATCTCATTTAGGCACTGAGCGTTTTAAAATTTTCAGAATATGAAATAATTGCAAGGGGTACTGATATCCAGCCCGTTGTTTTTTAACGTTTGCATAATAGAATACTCGGTTAGACATCCATAATGTTCTGGCACCTTGTCAGTAATAACACTGCTGCCACCATACATGAAAATATTGCTAATACGATAAAGGGTATCTTGCAGGATTCAATTTGCAATGGGCATGATAATTTTTTACTTGGAAATTGTTTCTCATAATATTATCATGCCCTGTTGCGAAAGAAATACTGAAAGAGATCCTTTTTCATATCTAGTGTGTAGCTTGTTGCAGTTTTTAAATAGGGAACAGCCAGCCGAGATTTCCCACATGTGCTGCCAATTTTATCATCAGTTTTTCTGTCTTATAATATAATATTTCACTGTTTTATTCAGATAAGCACCATTAACATAGCTGAGAATTATTATCAGTCCCCTGGTGCAGCAGCTTATAAAGAGCATAAAAAGGCATGGAGCACTTCACGAACAATCTCAAAATCTTGGCAGCACAAAATTGATTCTATTGGGTGCCTCTTTGACAGGCATATGTGTGTACATGTGTGGGTGTGTTGGTGTGAATGTAAACTCTGTAGTGATTAGTGTAACAATACGGTTGCTGCAGGGAGTTAAAGATGCAACCACTTTGGATGATCCACAACTTCCACTAGCATTGCCATGCTCATGGCTCTGTTGTCGCAGCCTTCGTTTTTTGATATGGGGATGCAGACCACCCAGCAAAGTTATACAGTTATTTTTCTAGGTACAAATCCCCAAAAGCCTTACCTAACTTGTTAACCCACCCTCTCCCCAAAAAGGTCATTAAATTGTCAGATGTTTAATGAAAGAAATGGCTCCTGTTCCTAAATATTGGCACTGAGAACATTGCCGTTTTTTCATTTTGGGTGTAGCAACTACATCTCTATTGTTGCACACCTATGCCACTTGTTAACAGCCGTATATGTTAGTTGTCCTGTCCATTTGTCAGTGTTGATCATGTTTTCATTCGGTGTCATTTCATAGCCAAAAGCATCTGTCATTCGGTTACTAAGTAACCACGTCTTGATGGCGTGACCTCCCGGTTGGAGTTTATGCATGGTTAGTTCATAGCAATACGTTGTGTACACTTAGCACTTATTTCCAAGTGTGTGTGGATGTGTAGTCCATGGTTTTAGTGAAGATAGAACCAGTTTTGTGAAGAGCACAGTTATATATGATTTGGTATGTACAGTATGGCTATGTACAGGGAAAAAAAAGTGTTATATTGTCAGTTATTTATGATTTTGAATAGGATACAATTGGTCCTAGAATATTTCGATGCATCAAAGTGCAGAATTTGGAATTGTCCCACCCCAACAAATTCAGTGCGTCTGGGTAAAAGTGTGGATTTTTAGGTGTGGATTAATTACTCTGTTGCACATGTTGGTATTACTTTCTGTGAAAGCACAAAAAAAAGTAAATAAATACATAAAAGCTAAATGCAAACTCTTTTAATTCAAAATTAAATGTTTCCCTTATACAGGGTGATTTTTACTCCAGCCAATGGCCATCAGCGTATTCCTTGAGCCAAAAGAAGTCTAAAAGGTAGGGGGGAGAAATGTCCAGGGAGCAACAGTTAATATGACCTTGACCAGAAACATTGGTCAATGGTTATGGAAGGAGCAGGATATGTGTGAAAATCACGACAGTTGGGATTTGCAAGGTCACCTCCTTGGTCACCTCTTTCACAGTAAGTGATATCGCCGCTCATATCCTGCAACCACCGGCCAATGTTTCTGGTCATCTACCTCATTAACGGTTGGTCTGTCAACATTTTCGACTTGTTTTGGCCCAAGGAATACGCCGACAGCCGTTGGCTGGACTAGTAACAAACACCCTGTACAGCACCTCAAATCTGCTGTTGTAGGTCAGCACCGGTCAGCACCGGTCAGCACAGCCTAAAAAGGAAGAAGTCATCAGAGAAGGACAATGCTATTTTGTAAGAAATATATTTCACACAATCAATAATATCAAGTACTGTATGTATAACCATCACGTGTATTAAGGAATTTATCATAGTATGATACAGCCTTCGCATGCCTGTGTTGATCATGCTCACTGAGAAGCCCAGTTGAGATCCCTCGAGATCACATCATAGGTTCTGGCCTGTCAAAAATTATTTACCAAACGTGGTGAAACTTGTTTTGTAGCATCCATGTCCCGGCATAGACACCTTAGTCGCCTTGGTCACAGGCTGGTCACAGGTCACAGTAGATTTGACATTTGAACGTAGCAACGGGTACCAGATGGTATGGCCACACTGATTCACGCGCTGTTACCGGATTGTGCCGGATGGACACTAGTCACGTGACTCATGGGTCATGGCTGCCGACCAAAGTGGCGGAATTTCATCCCAGTTGGAAGCCGGATTGGTGTTGGGTCTGCGCTGCGACTCGGCGAAAAATGTTGTGATTCCCTGTAGGCAGTTTGCGGCAGAAGACTAGATGACGGCCTTTCCGATTTCTGTAGTACCCTGGGGTTGTTTGTGGGTATGGCTGGGTATAACTCATAGAGATAGGAAACACTTGGAAAAGCCTTGGCCATACCAGCCATACCCACAAACAACCCCACGGTACTACAGAAATCGGAATGGCCGTCATCTAGTCTTCTGCCCGCCACGTCCCTATTAAACCTATTTTTCTCCCAGGATAAGAATTCCTCCAAATTTGCTCCAGGTACTCTGATCCATCTCCCCTATAGCTTCCTGATATCAAAGGTTTTCTCCTATCATTATTTGGGTAAGAAGGCCGTCATCTAGTCTTCTGCCCCAGTGTGGGCCTGGTGCTGAATGCGGTAGAGGCGAACAGGCTCCTCCTGGAAGGGCTGATGTCCAGGTGGGGCCAGATGTCCTGGAAGCTGCTTGTCCAGATGGAGATTCAGGATGGAGAAGATGGAGAGGAGGCTGCTGGGGAAGATGGAGGACCTCCTCTGCCTCCTCTGCACCCCAAGGACCGGGAGCAAGCTCTTGCCGGGAGGGAGGCTGGGACGGCCACGAGAAGGGACGCTGATGGTGGGTCCATGCCATCAACTAAAGCTTCCTCGTTACAGCAATATAAATACGTATAATACGTATATAATACGTCTCGATACTGTACAACGAGAGGAACGCGCCGGCCGATGACATCCAGGTTGCGACCTACATTCTGACCCACATGTACTTCAACTGGTGCGGGAAGGTCCAAGTTCTATCTCCGTGTCAGTACGCAGAGAAGCTGACGACCCTGGTGGCCAACCACATGCACCAGCTTCCTGACGAGTCAATGAGCGACAGGCTCTACTTCCTGTAAAGGATGCAGTTGGAAGTGCGGGTCATGTCGATGTTCTAATGATGTTTATTCAGATAAGGCAAAAGTTATGCTTGTTGAGCCATTGATGTAAATTGCTGCGGTAATGTTGTGAAGCTCTTATGCGGTTCAGGAAATATATTTTTTTTAAGCATGTGATCCATTTTAATTGTATTTCTGAAAATCATGTTGGACCTCTTTATGAACCATTTTAAGAGATGCTTCAATAAACGTAGTTACACTTGATGTTTCCAGGAGTCTTTTAGTGTTGTTGGAGTTGACGGGTGTTTGTCCCGACTGATTTTTTTTTTCTTTTTCTTTAGTTCCCAATGGTTTTTTGTTTTTTGTTTTTGGTGATTTTACCTATGTAAGATTAACATTCAAAGAAGTTTTCTGTTGAGAAATTAAGCAACAAAATTATCTAATGATTGTTAAATTGTTGCGGTTGCGTGCAATTACATGCCTGAAGAACGAATACGGGACGTAACTTTGACCAGCTTTCGGTCATATTAAAAGTGTCAAGTGTTTTTAATCACTTATGTGACGAATTTTTTAAAAAAAGACTGTTCCGTAACTTAAAATGACAGCTCGTTATGATTTTTTCTGTTCCAGCGATTTACTCGTTATTCTTTCAGTAAGATGCTCGGTTTGAATTTCATCGATCGTTGTCTAGTGAGTTACATTCTTTGAACACTGCCAAATAATTTTAGCACAAATATTTAGTATTTTTCGCCAAAGGCTAATTCCAGGACAGTTCAACCCAAAAAAATTAATCAGAATGTCACCCCTCTTTTTTTTATTTAAATTAAAAATTGGCACACAGTAACTTATCGCAATAGTAGTGTAAAACTAATTTGTTGCCCCCTAGTCTGTCAAGGTCAAGCGTGAAGTCAAGGTCAAAAACAATGTATGGAGCGAAAAATAATAAGTCCCTTCATTTCTTGCCATATCTCAGGAACTACTGGATCTATCTCAACAATTTATATGTAATAATAATAATTGTGGGGTGTAGTGCTCACCTTATCGGTATCTGCACAGAACTTTATTTGTTAATTAGTTGTACAGTACATTGTGACATGCCCGGACCCACGGGCAGGATGACAGGAGGGGATGTGCAAGGTGCAGTGCAATGTCATAGCTGTGGTCATTTTGTGAACTCCCCTGGGTGGTTTGTCTTAATGGAAATACCACCCGAGACAAAGCCAGAGATGACCCTGAACTCTGTGCAAGATGAAGGGGGTGTCCCCGGGCTGGGATTGAACCCGGGACCTTAACATCCGTGGGCGCGTGTGTTACCGCAGCACCACTCCGCCTCCCTAACAACTGAAGGGCTCCATGGAAGAAGGGGGTAACTAGATGGGAATTCCCATCTAGTTACCCCCTTCTTCCATGGAGCCCTTCAATGTCAATCAAGGGAGGGTAGCTACACGGTGTCCACAAAATGCCTGCAATATTTTTATTAATCAATCAGTGATAGTCAATGTAAATAATTGCTAAAGTAACACATTCTCGTTTACATCCATATTTTTCCATAGAGATAGAATCATTTTGCAAAGAATATATATATTGTTACCCACCCTTGCGACCCACAATATCATGTTTGCGACCACAGTTTGGGAAGCACTGGGCTAGACACTCAACAATGATGGAGGTGTACGACATTATTTTCTTGCAACAATCCCCCTGGGCAGGCGCGTTTTTTTTAAAATGCTACATCTACCTGACTAATGACGTTTCAATTTTTAAAAATTAATTATTACGCGATCATAAAACACACCAGTCAGAAAATCTTCATGGTTTCACATATTTATTTAATAATTCTCTCTAGCTAGTAGCATAATTCAGTACACAATTTTTGTACACATTTGAAAGTAAAATAATATGACATTTAAATTTTCCACAGGAAAATGCAAGTTTGAATTTTGCAACATTCGCAGTCGAAAAGAACAACACATGCAGCAGTTAAGTACATGGACTTGTCGAGAGACTTAATTATTAGTCCACCCTTGGTAGCCTTACAGACATAATTTTTCATAATAAACATTTCAGGCAAATAAACAAACCATCGAAAAGACAAGCAATCATCAAAAAACGCCATCCTGATATTTCTACATCGTTCGCTATAGGCCTCGTGCATATTCGGATTTTCTGACACGCAGCGCCCCTACCGGCCGGGCGCTGCATCTAACAGTGGGGGCTGGGCCGCTGGCGGGAGAAAGTGGACGAGGCACATGCATTACGGGCCCGACGAAACGCGTCCTCTGAGAGCCTCAGACATCATGACAACGGTCTGTCTGGGGGTTTGAGGCCCTTTTATTTGAGGACAACCGTTTCAGGACTTCCTCACTTATGAACAGTCATCATGTCTGCTGCGTCAGAGAGACCCTCAACAAGCAGGGAGGGCTGTCCTCCAGCACGATCGCGGCTCTAGTACGGCGGCTTATTGAAAGTATTATGCACTTCGAGCCAAAAGCGATTTTAATTTTTTTTTTCGTGATGTACGCACCATAAGGAGCATTTTGAGG
>KZ538423.1:9313-34285 GCA_000934665.2 Catajapyx aquilonaris
ACCCTTCAAAAAAAAAACCGATTTTTACCACCCCCCAGTTTTGATCGCAGTCACGTAAAAAGGAAACTTGCCTGCCAGATACGAATGCGAGCCCATTTCTGGCTACAGGAAATTCTTCGACATACGCCTAGACGGTGACAACTACAGATATGCCAAATTTTTTTGAAAATATAGTTATTCTTTTCATCATCTAAATTCCGGTTGCTGGAGTGGAGCGTCGCCACTTGCCAAGCCCTGCATTACAACCCCCTTTCTGCCATTTGCCCACCCACCCACCCACCGGGTTCTCCCCCCTTCCCCCGCCATACTCCCACAAAGCCATGCCCACTGGACCACTGGGCAGCCGAGGGACGTCGGGACGCCACCGACGCCAAGCGTCTCTGGGGAACCATGCATGCCTCCCCCTCTCTCTACGAATGAAGTCATCGCTGCATTTGCTTACTCAACCATGTGTAGCTCATATCACAGCTTGTGATTTTTTGGAGGGGACAACGGAAACGAAACGTGTAACCCCTAGACAAACGCGGCCACCCACATGGGTAGCCGCGTTTGTCTCAGGGGCACCCCGCTTTACTAGATGCATGAATTTTGGGACAAATATTCAAAGCGTGTTCGTTGGGTTGCATCATGCCAGGATAAAACAATTATTGCAGGTATGTGGTGCAGGTGAGGAGGCTTGCTGAGTGAGGACTGTTCGATCCCCGCCTGGGAGTTCCCTTTCACATGCGTCGGGAGGGTCTCTGCCCTGCACCTTGGAGGTGGCTGGCAACCTAACATCCCGGGGGACTGCATATAGCCCAAACTTGAGACATTCCACCTGCACCCGTGTCCCCTCCCCGAAAATTCATATCCTTATACCTAATGTCCATTGTTCATTGCACCGGAGATTTAAGTTAAACAAATCAGAAAATTGATGGTGGTGTGCCAGCCCCCCAAAAAGGCCCTTGGAGGCCTATCACTGGGTAAAAACTTTATTTAAAAAATTGCAGGCATGTGAATAAATATATGCAATTTGGGATCCGGACTTCTGGCCCCCGCCGTTTCGCCCCCGGTCTTCTGGCCCCCGGCATACTGGCCCCCGTGACCATTTCGCGCCCGGCGTATTCGCCCCCGTGACATATTCCACTTTGAAGAAATCTACTGGGCATTTCTAGAAAAGTGACATGGCCGTGTGTGTAGCATGGCAACGGCGGGGGTGGGCGCTGATTGGCTCGCTGAATGTTGAAGTGGTCGCGGAGGCCAGTATGCCGGGGGCCAGAAAACCGGGGGCGAAACGGCGGGGGCCAGATATCCGAGACCCATGCAATTACTCGCATAAAATATTTTTTCATGCTGATGCAGTACTATAAGGGCGTTTGGTATGACTGTAGCAGTCCCCAACATTATTACATGAACAAAGGGGGCTGGTGTGGCAAGTATCAGCTTCCAACAATTCCCCTCCCCCCTCTTTCTCCCCCTTTTCTCCTTCCCCCTCTCTCTGGGATCAATCTCATAACAATTCAAATGCGTTCGGGAAATCTGCCCGTAATGGCCAGCCATAAGGATAAGTCGGCAGTAAGCGCATACAAAGTGCCACAGTATTATTTTTTGCTGCTGGGAAATATTAGCATGGAGCGATGAGTCGAAGCAAAAGGAGGTGGGGAGAGGCGGAGGAGGGAGTTGGCAAAAGCAGTGGTCCGGAAGGGGGAAGCTGACGCCAGATGACGACTTTCGATCTTTTCGGGGGTGTTCAGATGACTGGGCGAGGTGGGGGGGTTGAAGAAGGGGTGGCGAAAGGCAGGGTGCCGTTTTAGGCATATACTCACACTACGCTGCTCGTTTTGGCTGGAGATGGTCGCACTTGCACTGTAGAAGGTTATCGCCTCCACTGATTTTCATCGTTGTCATAGTGCGACGTAACCCAAGTTTAACTAATTTACATATCAAAAATGGATTCGTTTGCTCAAAAAATGGTTAAAATGTAGAGGTGAGAAATTTTGTGACACCAACCGGTAATCAGTTAGACGACCGTAAACATTTGGGTGCGCATATGGCGCACGCTGTAACCCTCACGCATGCGCACTGTGGGTTGCGCGGCTTTTAGCGTTACTACAACTTGAAATTTAAGGATTATGACCGATCAGTTAGTAATCGCAGTTTAACTAATATATTGACGCTACGATAGGGTTTAAAAATCCTGTAGTTCTCCCGTCCACTTCATTTTTATTCCGGTACTCAGAGGAGTCCGCAAAATACTGTTCAAATCACCCGAATAAAGCTTGTGCCATTACTGGTCCACCGATACCAATACTAGTTGACGGGTAGGTAGACCGTTGATATCCCCACGCGGACCAATCACTGGAGACCGAATTATGGCTCAATTATTGCCCATTGTTGGGAACCTATTGGCCAACCGATTGACCAGAATTGCATGTGAAAATTGACAAGCGATGAATAATGCTTCTTGGCAAGGCTTGCAACAATCGGAGGGGGCTTTCCGATATTTAAAATGTTGGGTTAGTTTTCGCTTAAAATAAATCGTTTGAGGTTCTCTTCCCTTGAACGAAAACGATACGTGAAACCTGAACCAGCAATAGACCGACTGTTTGAAGGAATATTTATTTATTTAATGAAATAGTTTTGTTAGGAGCAAAGAGTATGCGAAAGTCATCCCCTGGTGGTGGTCCGGTAAAGTTGCGACAGCCCGTAGGTTGGAAATAAGTAGGAATGTACAACAAAGGCATGTGTAAAGTTCAATACACAATTATTATTTTATTAAATCAGTGATTCTTTTAGATTTATGTACAGTAACTACACAGTGAGTGGTAATTAGGACAGAAGATAAAGTAGGTTTGAACAGTTTTGTGTTGATTAATTTGTTTGACTTGGCCACTGCAAAGAGGTAGGAATAGTCAAGTGTAGCACCTGTGAATGTAAAATGTATCGCCGCTACCGTGTGTATGTGTGTTAAGTTTCATCCTGTAATATACAGTACCTTTCATCATTATCCATACATACTTTAGAGCCTATACACATTACTAAGACTCCCAGCAGTGATATGCTGTGAACTGTAATGTACATTGTGATATTTTTATTAGAAATTTTAATTGCAGTTATTATTTTACAGGATAATTGCTGCTA
Organism: Catajapyx aquilonaris; assembly: GCA_000934665.2. NCBI lineage: Eukaryota > Metazoa > Arthropoda > Diplura > Dicellurata > Japygidae > Catajapyx > Catajapyx aquilonaris. The sequence goes on from KZ538423.1 coordinate 12,434, forward strand.
ATGGCCAATAAATTTCACTTAATTTGAAAAGGAACTTAATGTCACTGATTGATTCATAATTTAGGAAACTTGTACAGTTTGGCATCTTTGTCGTTACCGGTACTGTATTCCAACATGTTTATACCGCAATTAAAAAAAAATTTGGAACCAACTTATTAACAACGACTTAATGAAATTAGCAGCGACATTTTATAACCAAGAACAATATCACATAGTGGTGTATCCGCAACAACCACATTAAAAGTCAAAAAAAATCAAGAAATTTAAACCCGAATTAAAGATGGCCTGTCAAAACACTACGATTCCATTTCTAATGATAAAAACCACCACTTTTTTCAAGATAATACCACCATCGTAGAGTCCATGAGAGAAGAAGCAATGTGTGGATACAACCATCTTTACATCGCGTTAACACTTGAAACAATAATTTGTATGAACTTGCGATGTACAATACACACCGAGAACAACTCGCAATCGTTGCAGCCCCACATCATTTTGGCACTTAGTACGGCCTCCACACATCAACTGTCCTAGAGGACGCAGCAGTGGTGGTGGTGGTGGCCGCCTCGTCCTTCCTCTGCTTGCCCACCTTCTCCTTTGGCTCGTCCTCCGCTTTGTCCACAATACCCCTCTTAGCTTGCAAAATCCCCCCGGCCCCTAATAGTCCGAACGGTCTCCCCGAAGACACTTCCCCATGTATGGACAGCCCTTGGCTCATGGTCCCTGCCCCTGAGTACAGATGCGGGTAAAGCAACGAGGGAGGCAGGGAACATCCCAGGTACAGTCCACCACCGCAGTACCCTCTGGGTCCAAGAAGTGATAACCCATTGGGCAGAAGAGATCCGCCCATCAGCGAAGAGATGCTTCCATTTCCGCTTCCGCTGCTTTTGGACGACGTACTGCTGGCCACACTGTCCACCAGGTGTCCCAGTCCAGGAAGAGCCGCGCCACCGTTGGACTCCTCCGATGAAGATGATGCTGGGAGGACGGCTCGTGTGGAGGTCAGGAAGGGGTTGTTCCTCTCCAGGCTGGATGGCACGCCCGAAGGGGTCTGGAGGTCATCTTTGCCCAGGTCGGACCCGGACGCGGTTGGGGGTCGACCTCCTTCGCTCCCTGAGTGCGGGACGGAACGGGACCGGTAGCGGTCAAGAACCATTGCCAGAAGTAAAGCTGGAGACGCATTTTTGCGGGGGTCAGTCATATGCAGCCACGTACAAGTGACGCTTTCTTACTTCACCGTACATGTTTTTTTTTTTTGAAATTATTACGACCGACCTTTGTCCCCCCGTGATACTGACCGAGATGGGGCGGTGGTGGTGACTGCAGAGGGTCCAAGGTTGCTGGGGTGCCAGATTGTTGCTGCTGATCTGAGACGAACCCCAGCGGCGGAGGGAAGGCTGCTGCGGCGGCGGCTGCGGCAGCTGCGGCAGCTGCAGCGGCGGCGGCCGCAGACGGCCCGCACGGTGAGAGGTATGGAGGGTAGTGGGGCGGCCGGAATGGGTTCCACTCACCCCCGGGCAGGCCCAGGTGCGGAGACAGACCTAAGGGGCGACACCAACCAGTATGTACAGGATGAGTCAGAACGTCGCTTTATGAAGTAACACTAGTCATCCTCGACGGCAAGCTTGCAAGTGCTAATGCAATTTAGGGTACCCCTCAAAACGGCCGCAAATTACAGCAGACGTACGGTAAGCCCCTTCTTGCCATATCTTAGCTTTGGACCGCCCTTGCCTCTTAATAAAAGTCGTCAGGCACATTATCATCAGTCGGACATAATTAAGAAGCACCATATCCCGGATTTTTTTCTACATTAATGACTACGTATACCAGAAATTGCACACCAAATTATTAACTTCGTTGTCGATTTCAATAGGGATATTGGCTACACTGTTTTCAAACGTACGTGAGCTCCCCGTGGATTGGACACAAATTGATTCACTGTCTTCAAAATGAGCTATTCATACCCTGCTGATACACAGGTCGATATCGCATAATACCAATTTTTTGAAAATAAAAAAACCTCGTTTCTAATAGTCCTTTTCCCCTTCCCAATGATACATAGCTTGTCAACTCGCGTCTATATTTTTCCCCCTCCTCCTTCCTAGATTTATCTGACATGTCTTCAGCTGCGGAAATGATCCCAACTCCTGACAAATTTTCGCAATCATCATCGAATTCTCTCGATAACAAAGATGAAAACGTGCAGGTTCCCAAAAAAGGTGGATCCCCGTCGTCAGAAGGCGGTGGAAAATGTCTCTTCATAATTGGGTCCCAACCCTGGGGCTTGGCGCGCCCTCCATTCCTCAAATATCCCTCACTTAACCTTCCCTCCCTCGGCAAATGTCGCCAGTCAAGTGAACAGGCTGCCAATGACTAATTAGGTTGCGCCAAATGGCGTTTCCCCCTGGCTGTTCTCCCCCCCCCCTCCCCCCTCTCTTTCCCAGCACTCTTTATCAGGAGCCGATTTCTCATTCAGCTTGGGGAGCAACTGGGATCTACTGCCGGCGTCAAAGTCCTCACTAACATTTTGGGCCAAGAACCCCCCCTCTCTTTTGTCTACCCTGAAGCAGGCAAGAAAAGGCCAGCCCCACTTGGTATTTAGTGGCCTAATGTGTCCGATATCATCTGCCGACTTTTCCCTCCCTTAACCAGTCAACCATCTTCCAAGCAAACAACCCACCTGTTTGCCCAAATTGCTTGTGGCTGGGTCTCTTTTCTGTTTTTTGGTCGGATTTTTGACAAAAAATTATACCATTATCAAAATTATTAGTAGGCAACATTGCCCCACTTGGAAGTAGTACATATAGGCCCCTACCAGTTGCCCTGCGTACTACTGCCACTCTCTGGAGGAAATTAGTACTACATGCACGTTGGTGATGAGTCACCGAGTGGACAATGCCTACCAGGGTGCTAGTGTCTCGCCTCCATTGAGGTGGGTGTATATACACTCTAATTGTTGAACGTGGAAAGTGAAAACTATGGTTGCTACTACCTAGCCTATATGCGATAGGTCAACAATACAATCGGGTCTGCCCCGGGGCCAACCATGTGCTAGCTCTACCAAGAAAACACCTGTGTTCCATGGATGGTTTATTGGACCTTACAGGTCACCACTTTCTCGACTCTGGTAACCAACGTGACTCTCCCCTTGCCAAAGCCAGGGAAGAAGTGCGCATGCCCTGCCCACATCACATGACCGGAAGGGGGCGGGCTCTCACGGGATATAGGATGATTAATAAAATTATTTTGTCAACTCAACGCTAACTACTATTTCCAATATATGGAACTTGTTCACTTAGGGTCTACCTCCCATTAGGCAAGGTCACATGGGGTGTCAAAACCCTCACTAAATCTTCTTGCTTTCTGAAGGACTCATACCTGTTTTGATAATGACCTACACTGTTGCTATTATTGAAATTATTATTATTATTAAAGGGTAGAATGCAGACACCCTCATCCAGCCTCTGTAAGCTGAGGAGTGATGCTGCTCCTGGGAAATTAATTCCCACTTTCTTGTACATATCCTTGATAATGGTGAGAATTACGAAAACATCTGCTGAACAAAATCCGGGTCTAGCAGGAATGTCTTTTCTGGAGTCCCGGCAGCAATTCCGGGCTCTTCTCTGCAGCATCACCTTCCTCATCCGGGGGGGCTCTTCAGTATATTTTACCCCTGCGGAAATTAGCCTGCAACTTGGCCTGAGGCTGCTGCAATGTGCTCTATTACCCCCCTCCTTCCTTCCTTTCCATCCTTTCTCCCCGCCTCTCCTCCGCCTCCACTTTGGAAGCACAGATTAGAATTCTTTAGACGCGCGGTAGCGTTAATTTGTCAGACAGGTCTGATGCTTGCTTCTACTGCTGGTCCATCCCCCCCATTCCATCCTATCCCATTCGAACAGCTTGCAAAACCCTCCCCCGTTTCGCCTCCTCCGTCCACCTCCTCTCCCCACCCACCTTGCATGCCCGCAGCCAGTTAGCTTGGCAAATTGTGCATGTTTGGCCTCCATTACAGATCCCCTAACCGCACTGGGCCAACTTTCACCCTGAGGGCCACCGCTGCCCTGCTCCACGCACGATTCATATGTACTATTTTCCAACTCGACATTAGGCCAGCTGGATGCCTGAGGAGCACACAGATGGTATAATTGTTGGGATTGGATGTACAGTACTACAGGTCATGTCAGCGCAGCGGTGTAGTGACGGAAAAGGCAGCCGAACATAATTATGTGGAGAAAGTTTATCCTGGAGAGCAGGCCACCCTGCGAACAATAGTGGCTTACAGGTGGCTCTTCAGGGTCAGGATACCTTGCATGTGAGTAGGGCTGTGCGCCTGTGCGATATCCGAAATTGCATATCGACTGTCGATACTCAAAAATATCGAAAATCGATAAACCGACATCGGGAAAAAGCCGGGAAAAAGCGAAAACCGACATCGAACCGACATCGAAAAATATCGAAACCCGATATTATCGAAAAATTGCGATATTCGATACATCGCAAAGCGTCGGATATCGCAACTTCGATGTTTGAAAAATATCGTATCGACAGTCGATGTATCGAAATATCGCACAGCCCTACATGTGAGTACTCAGTACTGCCCTGTAATTCCCGAAAGTACCGTATCATGTATATGGGAGCTAACAGCTAACACCACCACCACCACCAACAACAACAACAACAACAACAACAACAACAACAGCAACAACAACAACAACCAGTGACGTAGCGACGAGCTCCCCCCCCCCTCGCCGAAATTTTTCGACTTACACTAGATAAAATGAGTATTTTAACTTTCCAATGCTTCCATAGAGAAGCGTTTTTTTAAAAAAGCATGTTTTCAAATTACTAATTCATGATTTTTGGGGGAAAAAGTGCTACCAATTTCATCAGATGCACATGCATTCAAATCTCCCACTTTCACCTGAGCCCGTGTGACCTTGAACCCCCAAAAAATTTCGCCTGCGGTGGGCCTCCTCTCCGCCCTTTTCGGTTTATGCCTCCCTCCCCGAACTGGAATGCTGGATACGTCTCTGACAACAACAACACGTTTTCTACACATATATATTGCAGTGTGTTCCATTTGAACGTATGGTGATCAATGTTGCACTAAGCTGCTTATTTTTAAATAATAATTTCTAACAGTTACTTTCGAACTTCAGGGAATATTACGCTACGTGTAAATCCTGAATTGAAATGAAATGATATCGGTTTTTTTTCTTTGTAAGCATTTTTTTCCCGACCTATTGGCCTCTGACACTCGCACAAGTCTTTAAGCAGATGCGGCTATTCCAACTGATTTTTCCGTTAATATTTCCAATAAATTCTAATATGAACTACATAATACTAAACAGGTTAGCGCGACGAATCGATAACCGAGACCGACATCATACTGTTTTCCTGGAGAAGAAAATACAGCATCATGAGAGAGAGAGCGAGAGAGAGAGAGTCCTGATGGTGTCGTGCACGCCTTCTGTCGCCTGAAGCTCGAACAGGAACCGCTGTCCGCTAATCAAGGAATCCCCTTCGCCAATTCCAACGCTATAACAAGCAACTACCGAAATACAAGTGCATTATTAACGAAGGTGGCTGACCTTTGCTCAGACTATCCCCCAGCATGCTGTAGTATGTCTAAGCCTCTGCAATATACTATCGATCAGCGAAAGTCCTTATTTCTCTCTTAAGCAGATTGGGGAGGGGTGGGCTCCTAAATTTAATTGCGAGACGCTCATTTTTTAATCAACATATGCTGGTTAATAAGGAACATTTTAAAAAACAACCAGCAATATGCATCATCATCATCATGGATGTGTACACATCCTCTCTATCATTATTATTATTATTATTATTATTATTATTATTATTATTATTAGTAGTAGTAGTAGTAGTAGTAGTAGTAGTAGTAGTAGTAGTAGTAGTAGTAGTACAAGTAGTAGTAGTAGTAGTAGTAGTAGTAGTTTGATTGGTAATACTTTGCAGTGATTAATATTTTAATGTGCAAGTTTAAATAAAAATAAAAATAAACAATACTGTATAGCAGTCTGTTTCAAACGGTTTTTAATTTTATTTTTTTTAAAATATTAATCCTATTTGAATCATGTATGAATCAATTTGAATCATGTATGAATCAATTTGAATCATGTATGAATCAATTTGAATCATGCATGAATCAATTTGAATCATGCATGAATCATATTTGAATCATGTGTGAATCATATTTGAAATAATATTTTAATCAGGAATTAATCCCATTTGAAATCATATTTGAATCAGGAATTAATCCCATTTGAAATCATATTTGAATCAGGAATTAATCCTACTTGAAATCATATTTGAATCAGGAATTAATCCTATTTGAAATCATATTTGAATCAGGAATTAATCCTATTTGAAATCCTATTTGAATCAGGAATTAATCCTATTTGAAATCATATTTGAATCAGGAATTAATCCTATTTGAAATCATATTTGAATCATGTATTAATCATAATTATTTTCAAAAAATATCACTTTGCTCTATTCCGGTACTTTTTCATGCAATTTTAAAAAGTGTAACTACCAATTTCAGACTAAAATTAGCACAAGCTTCAATTTCCTTTAAGAACGGGTCACTCACATTAGGCGATGTCTGTGCCAGTTCGCATGTTATTAAAATTCGGCAATAATAATCGAAAAGTCGAAAAGGCAATTTTTACGAGTGTGACGTTCATTGTGTGCAATAATTCAGCTTTGATAATCCATCCTCAATTTTCTCGTCAATCAATGAACATAAATCCCACACTTGGCCCAGCCCAGAGCGGACTAATCCCTCCTGAGCTTGTAATGGGCCAGGTTTGCTGAAGAACTATAAAAAATTCCCCTCCCCCCCCCCCTCTCAGCCCTCCCATTTCCATGGAAAAAATACACTGTAATTCATGTCCTGAATAGGGAACAAATGGCCATTATTACACGTTAGGCTTCAAAAAAAACAGGATATACGTATTATAAATTCAGACTTGGCAATATAACATTATGCAAATATTCACGCTGCTATCGCGGTATTGAAGCAAATATTAATTAAAAATTAAACCAGAAAATGAAACAAAATCCGAAAATCCACAAAAGTTTAAATTTTCAGAAAATAGAACTTGAACAATTTCAGAAAATAAAAATTGAATAATTTCAGAAAATGGACATTGAATAATATTTCAGAAAATGGAAATTGCATAATTTCACCAAATATAAATTGCATAATTTCATATAATAGAATTTTAGTATTTCAGAAAAATATAAAAATATGATTTTGTGAAATTATTTAATTTCTTTTTTTCTGAAATTCTTCAAAAAATTTATATTTTTTGAAATCATTCGATTTATATACTGGTGAAATTATTCAATTTCGAATAATTTCACCAAATATAAATTAAATCATTTCTCAAAATATCGATTAAATCATTTCTCAAAATATAAATTGAAAAATTTTGAAACCACAAAAATTAACATTGATTTTTATAAACAACAATAATCACAAAAATTAAACAATGACCTTCCCAATTTAAAAAAATCTAAGCTATGGCCGGACATATTGTGTGCCCCACCTTTAAGTCCGGATGTCTGATCGCTGTCCCGTTTTGAAGTCAAGATTGAATATGGAATGTCACTGTATCATATCCATGTAACTTCAATTTGCTTCATATGCCTGGTGACAAGATTTGTTCTCCCCCTCAAAAATATTGCAACCCGACACTATTATGACACTGTGAACGCACTGATTGCTACATTAATGAGAGTCTCATGACAGCAACCCTACTTAATGAAGAGAAACCTGTGGGCAACACACATGTGCCGAAAAAAAAATCCTGATCACGTGTCCCTCCACTGGCAATTATCCCATTTTTCTTTCCCCTGTTCCCTAGATGCCGCCCCCACCAATTCTTTTCCGGTGAAGTCCTTTTAAACCGTTCCTAATTTGTTCGATTTGACTTAATTGTGCATCCTTTTCCCCCATTACAAGCAGTTAACAGGTTTCCACTCGTGGGCCCGACGCCGGCACGAGGCTTCCGCCTCCCCTAAGAACCGCCCTTTGTCAATTTGCTCAGCGCAAGGAAAAGATTCATTAGAATGGTCCCCTCCACCTCCTCAACCTCCTCTTTTTGGCCCTTCCCTTTTCCTCCCAGGCGACATCGCTTTGTCGCTTCCATTTTACACCCACTTGCCACCAGGGACACCCCTCAGATTCTTTTAGGTATGTGCAGCCCCCGATATGTATAGGGTGTGCGGAAAAGGTCCGAGTAGCTGGCATTTTCCGGAGAATAGTTCCGGTTGAGAAGGTCTCACGGGGATTTCAGATTGTGGCCTTTTTTGTGGAAAGGTAACGAAAGAGCGAGGGCTGGCGAAAACAACTTCTGGATACACCCACAATGTGGGTGTATCCAGACGAATCGCCAGCGAATCGCTAGCGAATCCCCAGCGAATCCCCAACGAATCGCCAGCGAATCCCCAACGAATCGCCAGCGAATCCCCAACGAATCCCCAGCGAATCCCCTGCGAATCCCCAGCGAATCCCCAGCGAATCTTTTTGTGTGTGGGTGGGTGGGTGTGTATATGTGGGTCCCACATATATACACACACACAAAAAAAGATTCGCTCCTGAGGGCCCTATTATGGCCTATAATTGGGACACTTGTAAACTGGAATAAAAACACATGAGGGGGGGAGTGTCGGATAAAGAAAATCGATGAGATGAAGCCGGTGGTGATCGATGGAATTAACGGCTGCCGAGTAGCAAAATGTGTTCTTCATTCTGGATCCATTAGGAAGGAAACGCAGGGTTACAGCAGGTGCGAACACTACTTTGGAGAATTCAAAAACTGGGTTCATAACGGATAAGATACCGGGATAGCAGTTATTTTACGTAATAGCAGTGATTTAAGATGGACATATAATTTTAGATCAAAATTCTCAATAGAAATTTCAAAAAAAAGGGAAAGGACATCCAGTTCAAAAAATTAATTATGCGTTTTTTATGTTAAAAAAATATTTTCTTTCCGAAAATAAAAATTTCAAGTAGTGTTTATAAAAATGACTTTGCATATTAACATATTGTATTTTATTACAGTGTACTCCCGATTATCCGGGAACGGATTATCCATGCACCGCCAAAAAAAAGTCCGAAAAAATAATGTCAATATGTCTCGCAAACAAAGACTGTTTCCAAAAGACAAAACTAAAAATCCATGGTAAATTTTACTATTATTTTGATTAAAACCTTAAGCAGCCTACACTATGTACAGTAATTAATATTAAACCCAGCTCATATTTTGGGTATCTAGGACCATTTCCGATTATCCGGCGACACCAGTGCAGTCATTAGCCCGGATAATCGGGAGTACAGTGTATTAATTTTAGAATATTTTGGATTATTTGTTAATGTAATAATAATAATAATAATAATAATAATAATAATAATAATAATAATAATAATCATCATCATCATCATCATCATCATCATCATCATCATCATCATCATCACCATCACCACGTTTCCCTATAAGGGGTAGTCAGCGATGACGGGAGCCGCAAGCTAACCCAAAATATGAATTAAATAAAAAAATTGTAAAAATAAACCTATAAGCTACCCGCTCCGCCCCCACCCCTGCCCATCTCAGACGACAAATACTCAATATTAAACTTAAATATAATAATTTAAATAATAATAACAATAATAATAATACAGGAGCTACATATGCATCGATACAACGATGCAAGCTACATAGGTAACATTAAAAATATCCAATGCAGTATAATAAAACAATAAATTGCAGATAAACATATAGATAGAAAATAAAAAATTAAATTAAAATAGATTTTCTGTATAATTTATAATCTAACAAGTGTATTACAAGCCGATACAACACATATGGGAATGCGACGTTGCCACATTACATTATGTGTAAGGGAAAACGACAAGAAAAACACCCTGATCCTTCACGTGATTCAAACTATTAATAATGAATATCCCGCTGACACTGCATTATTCCCCCGGCCTTTGTTGCGCTACCCCCCCCCCCTCCCCTCCCAGGCAGGCAGTATTTTCCAATGATTCAGAGCGTCCAAATATATCGAGCCCCCCCGTCCAATGGGATGAAACGCAACGGGAGTGTAGATTGAAAGTCGTGGGAAAGTGACGAGCCCACAGGCCTATCGGACGCGTACTGATCCCCTTGTTTATCTTTTGACGCCAAACGCATTCATTCGGAGAGCGAAAATAACACGAGCTCCAACTGGCATATATGTTAAACGATAATCATGTTCATTGGTTTCCATAATTATTTTAGCACGATGGCCAGCACAGCTCGATGGATGTGCTATCCAGAGAGAGGGACATGAAATTGTAAAGTGTAGTCAAAATTATTGATAAGAATCAATGGAATTTACTAGATGAGCTTGTATGCAAATTTTGGAATCAACTTTTGTGATAGAAGGGGTTGTTTGTGTCTCAAGCTGTAAATGGCTCCTGGGAAGGAAAGGGGGCGTCCCGTGGCGCCGTCGCCACAAGGCGTCTTGCCTTCTAAATGCACCTGAAGCGCCGGCGCCACTCTCCTATTGGCCACACTATGCTCTTCTTCACCACAAATGTCCCCTCCCAGATTTTTTTTTCACAAACTCTACCTCGCCACCTTCTGTGCTACCCTCCAAACAATGTTTATTGGTTTTCACTTGCACTCGCAGGGTTTACTGTGCTAACCACCATCTAATTCATCCCATAGGGAGACCCCATCCCTGCACCACCAATGCTAACAACCACAGCCATTTCCTTCCGGACTAGAAAAAAATTTGAATACTTTTTTTTCTATCTTGTGTTTTTTTGGGAAGGGGGGGGTAATGTAACGTATGCAAGCCAGTAAAGGCAGCACTTCAATATCAGGTGACAGCTACCTAATCGAAGCATATTGGTGACAAAAATCCAAATTTTGTCACTCCCAATGTGTTTAAATTAAAAATGTTCAGACCAAGCTTTAAAAGTCATTAAGTGCCCCTATCAAGTCAAATTTAATCAATCAATATGGTTAATTGTACAGAAAATTGCAATTCATGGCATCCAACCTAATACGACCAGCTAATATTTATGCCACTAAAAGTGGCATCCTCGCTGTTAAAATATTTAACTCACTGACGTCAAGACGCCTGCAGCTTCTTCAAGTGACGTCATTGCTCAAAATTACGCAAAAAAAATTCCAAGAGCTAGCATCAAGGCCAATCAAAAGTGACAGTAAGACTTTAAAGATAATCAGCAACAATTCGTATATCCAAATGAATTGAGTACAATATCAGGCAGGTTAAAATAATAAATAATGTGGTGTAAATTGGGGCATCTGTCGGTTAGGAGCAACGTGGGAATCAATAAATTCTGGTCGGCTACGGTAACAGAGATCGATACTCTACCGCATGACGTTCAATAATTGCAAGTGTCAAAGTTAATTTGCCCCGCCTGCAAACCCTACTAGACACGGAGGGGGTTTGTTGAAGCCATCCCCTTTTAATATTTTGGGTCGCCGCTGATAAATTCGCTGTATTTTAGTTAGAGAATGCACCGGTGTTGCCAACTAGTAACTAAGGCTACACTTTCGTATCGGGAAACCCGACACTTTTACGAATTCTCATAGGAGTGTATCCGCTGAAGGACATGCATGTATCCAATAAACTACTAAAGGATAGGCGTAGTAGTGCGGAAAACCTTGCCCCCACGCCACTTCGGATATAGTCAACCTTTTACGGGCACACATCGGATATAGTAGACCAGAGTCCCACGCTAGATGATCTCTGACGTTATTTTAACGACTTTTACGTCAAATTATCGTCTCAACGGTACAATAGTCGTTACACTTCTTGACGTGAAATTGACGTTAAAAGTCGTTAAAATAACGTCAGGAATCATCTAGCGTGGGACTCTGGTCTACTATATCCGATGTGTGCACGTAAGAGGTTTACTATATCCGAAGTGGCGTGGGGGGGGGGGGGGGNGTTTTCCATACTACTAGGCGTGTATCCACTGAAGGATAGGACGGACGACACGGTGGTGTAGTGGTTAACGCCGCAGCCTTCCACCTCTAATGTCCCGAGTTCGATCCTCGGGTAGGGTGGAGGACACTTATGTGGAAAGTGTTTCGATTGGTGCTTGCCGTATTTGCGTGGGTTTTTTTCGGGGTGCTCCCGTTTCCTCCCACTGCCAAAAACCCACTATATAATATCCAGAGAGCCTTAGTTGCTTTGTCATAACCAACCAACCAACCAACAAACTGAAGGTTAGGGAGGCATGGTGGTCTGGTGGTTACGCCACTGGCCAGCCAAACGGGAGGCCGGGGTTCAAATCCCGTCCCCGTCACCTCAGCCTGACCAGGTCTTTCTTCGCTTTTCACCCGATATGCCTGGGCAGAATTGCACTACCTACTCTGCCCAGGGCCAAGAGAAAAGGTCTGGTGTATTTCAGAAAGTCAGAAATGACAGCGCTCTCCCTTGGGAACCTTCCCTTCCCCCCCTAAAAGGGCTCTGCGGTATCACGGAGTAAATTTTAAAAATAAAAAAATAAAAAACTGAAGGATAGGCGTGTATCCACTGAAGGATAGGCGTGTATCCGTCGGGAAGGTAGTTGGTTGCCACATTCCACGTTTCCATCTCTCATTATGAAAGTCCTTTATCAACTTATAGCTAACTAAAAACCAATAAATAACTAATAAATCTTAGTACTTTACGTACCTGATAATTCAACTAATAGCTAACTTATAACTAATAAATAACAAGTTATGAGCACAATTGTTATCCACCGGGTGTATCGTAATTTCAGCTAACTTTTTATCAGTGACTGACCTGGTAACTTGAGGGGCAGTCCGGTGGCGGCGGAGACGGCTGCGGCTGCTGCGGCGGCGGCGGCGGCCAGTTGGTCTGGGGGACGGAGGGCGTGCGGCTCCAGGGGCGCCACCGGGAACGGGCCCAAAAAGGGTCGGTGAGCCAAAGGGAACGGCGGGAACGGAGGCGGGTGCCCTAGGGGGAAGAGCACACCCACGCCACTTACTAGAATGAAAGGAGAGATATTTGCCCAGCCGTCCACACATATCACTGGCATCCCGGGGTCAGTCGTATTGGGGAAAGCAAGAGAGGTCAAGAGGTTGATGGTAACCCGATCAAAGATTGCCCATCGAAAAATGAGGCATGATAAGCCCAAATTTCCGGCTTCAACCCCTTCAATCATACATATCAGGGTAGGAATTTATTAGAAATCTTGGTTGCCAGAATGTGATTAAAGATGCTATCGCGGAAGAGCTAATGGAGTGCAAAGTAATAATTATCCTGAGGAGATTGCCACCGTTAATACGAATATAATCGGATCTAGTCCCTTGCCTCTGGATACTCCTAGTCGGCTATACGGTGAGGACAATCTGGTGGTGGGGACAAGACTGTAATACGCCAGAGTGACATACTGTGTTACAATTTAATTGCATTATTTTAAAGTAAACAGTTCGTTCGTTTTGTTTCCAGGAAACAATGTACGTAACTGGATCCTTCACAACCCTACACGTAAGTCGAATTTTTTTACGTAACTCGGAGCAATACATACACAAAATTCCGAAATCACAACGCTTTGTGCTAGGTCCCATGTGCCATGGCCTCCAATAAGACAGAGATTGGAAAAGGACCTGAGAACAGGTATAAAAGTAACAGTTAAATCCGGATATAACATATTTCAAGGGGTCGAGGAAATTAGTCTGTTACAACCGAGGTCTGTTATAGCCAAATCGCCACTTTTGCCAATAAATCGCAAGTTTTCTGCTTTCATATGCTTATATAATGCACACCACTACATTCTGATTAACGAAACTATCCACGAACGTGCAAAATTAGCTCACTCGTAACTTAGTCACGACCGCCTTCTTCCGTCTCGTTCTTGCCAAATATACCATACCCGAAAAATAATGCTTTTGACATTTTCTGCAAGTGTTAGATCAGTGACAGATGGGAAAATCACCCGCGCTCCAGTAATGAAGTGATTTCCATGTGTGGGGAAGGAAGCTAAGTGATCAAACACAGCATATTTTTCCAAGAAATTGTCTGTTATAGCCGAGGTGAGGTGACAACAAGTCTGTTATATCATGAGTAAAAATACAGAGGGCCTTATGGATGTATGTCGGGACCGGCCTTTCTGTTATAACCGAAAGTCTGGTACAGCCGAAGCTGTTATATCATGAGTCAACTGTATTATGGGGTTTCGGAATCCCGCGTAGGCCTACCAGTGTGTTCCGCGAATTCTGTGAATTACATAAGTCCGAATCTCCGTAAGTCTAGGCTACGTAAGTCCGTCCTGTGTGGCAAAAATGGCTGAAATTATTGATGCCATCGTGACACCTTGACACCTTGACACCCCCACCATTTTAAACATCGCGAACGTTACTCGAATAATCCAGCCGTTTCGGGGAATGAGACTATGGGCCCTGGACCATGGAGGCGGAGATGGTCGCGTTGATTTTTCCGGTCGCTCTGTAGCAGCAGCAGTCAGGATGCAGCATGCCCATGATCCGGTGCCGGCCTAGTCTTTGGCCACAGAGGCAATCCCGTAACTGGGCCTGATTAAAACTTGGCGTCCCCAAACGGTCGTCCCCCCGTCCACAAAATCACGCCCGCTTTCCCCTCCGCCCTGACCACTCGAACATTCCCAAACAAACCCAGAACGGTCCACCGGCCCAGTTGGAAACAACATGCCACATAATTACAACTAGCCCACTTTAAAGGGATTTTCTCACCTTTTCCCTCACTCCAACGTCACTTGCATGCTTCCAAAGCTCTTTTTTCTCTGTGTGTGTACACGCTCATTTCATTCATCAACTCCAATTAATTTGTGGCACACTTATGTAACTAACTGATTGAGAGGGGTCAGACATATTCGACAATTAAGTGCACAAATATTTTGTTAGTATACAGGCTAAATTGCCCCCCCCCCCCCCCCCNCCCGAACATCTTCTAGCCATAGACATCAGGTAAGGGGTCCCACAGCCATGTCCGATTGGAGCCGTAGCTCTTGTGCAGATCCTGATGAGCCTCCTAAATTACAGTCGGCACGGGACCAACCATCGTAATCTCCGAGGCACAATCCCAAGCTCTCAGGTCCCTCCCTGACTTCTTCTATAGTCTCCAATCTTTTCCAGTCCGAAAAACCCTGGACCTTGGACCCGTACCCGTCATGCGCGGGGATTAATTTATGGCTTTTCTTTCTCGAACGTGACTCGAATCGGGGGGGTGTCGGACGCGAAATGAACATGTCGGAAATTAGAGTGTCGACAAGGGGGGAAAAAATTGGTTCAGTAGGTTTTACAACTAGTTCTGGGTGTTAGGTATGACGCTGTTTTGTACTGAACATGTCTGATCATACCAGTGACCTTTAGGAACGTGACTGCTATAAGAATGTGACCGTTAGAAAAATCACCGTTAAAAAAGCAACCGATAGGGAAATTACCGTTAGGAAAGTTACCTTAGGAAAAGTGACTGACCGTTAAGAATGTGACCGTTACAAAAATGACCGTTAGAAAGTAACCGTTAGGAAAGTAACCTTTAGGAAAGTAACTGTTGGAAAAGTGACTGTTAGGAATGTGATCGTTAAGAATGTGACCGTTAGAAAAATGACCGCTAAAAAGTAACCGATAGGGGAATAACCGTTAGGAAAGTAACTGTTGGAAAAGTGACTGTTAGGAATGTGATCGTTAAGAATGTGACCCGTTAAAAGGCAACCGATAGGGAAATATTACCGTTAGGCAAGTAACCGTTGGAAAAGTGACTGTTAGGAATGTGACCGTTAGAAAAATGACCGTTAAAAAGTAACCGATAGGGGAATAACCGTTAGGAAAGTAACTGTTGGAAAAGTGACTGTTAGGAATGTAATCGTTAAGAATGTGACCGTTAGAAAAATGACCGGTAAAAGGCAATAACCGATAGGGAAATATTACCGTTAGGAAAGTAACCGTTGGAAAAGTGACTGTTAGGAATGTGATCGTTAAAAAAGTAACATATAGAGAAATTACCGTTAGGAAAGTGGCCGTTAGTATTGTGATCGTTAAGAATGTGACCGTTAGTATTGTGATCGTTAAGAATGTGACCGTTAGAAAAACGACCGTTAGGGACATTACCGTTAGGAAAGTAACCATTAGCAAAGTGGCAGTTCGAAATGTAACCGGTAGAAAAATGACCGTTAGGAAAGTTCCAGAGTCGTTCAACCGTCATCTGAGAGGAAAAAGCCCTGCCGGGCTCTGCCGGTAGAGCGGTAGTGTATCAGTCAGATTCTATTGAGCCCAAAAATGGCCCAATTAACAGGCCCAATTATTTATCGGGAATTTTCCCAGCATTCCAAAAAAAACGCAGAGGCGATGAACATCTGGCCCTCTCTGATGCCGGTCTCTCTGTGTGTGTCCATCGGCCTCATATCCACGCGCCAACACCCCCCAACAAAAGGGAGGGCCTACACACATTCCGACCTTAATTTCATTCATGATACATAGTAGCAGAGGCCCACCCGACGTCCGATGCTGATTAGAATATAGTGCCTTCGCTTGCTAATGCCGAGCCTTCGAATTATGTGGGTTCACTTCCCATTGAAATTTTCATTACCTCCCAATCTCTAGCTTTCACACCACATGAGCCATTTGATGCCTTTTTGGGAAGCTGGCTACTGCACTTTTTTATATTCAAAAAAAGCCCCCAATGTAATCCTCCTGGTTGAAGTGGGGTTTTTTTAGGGAGGTGGGTGGGAAAAAGTGGAAACATGTGTGTAGAGGGTGGGAAGGGGGCAGTGAATAGCGTACTTACTGGTCTTACTTCGAGGCTCTCGTGGGCCATCGACGGTGACTTTGATGGCCTTGTTGTAGGTGGTCACTTGCGACGGAGTGGTGCTGACGGTGATGGTCAAGGTGAAGCTTTTCCCTGTAATGGTGGAAAATCAGGCCTGTTAGAACGTGGGTTGGATGGCCGCAAATCGGGGATTCTGCCAAGCACCCTTATAACGTGGCGCGCATTTCAAACAGGCAAAGATCAGAGGAGAAAAGCTGCTTTAAAAGGATAATGTGCGAGAAATGCCATCGCTGTTTCTATTTCAATAAATAATATTGTTTAAATAACTAAAATCGCCACTAACTTCCCTCACTGTAAATAATTCCGATTCAGGTGCCGACTTGGATGTGGTATTTTGTGATCAACAAGTACCGTACGAGTACTGACTTGAAGATGGTATTTGACGCCCAAGTCGGAACATAAATCGGTACATCGTGACCGTTCAGAAAGTAACCGTTATGAAAATGACCATTAGGACAGTAACCATTAGGGACATTACCAGTAGGAAAGCAACCATTTGGACAGTGACCGTTAGGAATATGAGCGTTGGAATGTGACAGTTGGAATGTGACCGTTAGAAAAGTGACAGTTGAGAAAATAACCGTTAGTAAAATGACCGTTAAGAAATCGGTACATCTGATATGTTCATCGGGGCAGTTCGGAAAGTAACCGTTATGAAAATGACAGTTAGTAACCGTTAGTGAAATTACCATTAGGAAAGCAACCATTTGGACAGTGGCCGTTAGGAATATGACCGTTGGAATGTGACCGTTAGAAAAGTGACCGTTGAGAAAGTAACCATTTGGGCTTGCTATAGTTGTGCATTGCCCAACTGAAATCCCAAAACTGTAAAGCCCCCACCGTCCTTCTGCACTAGTCGCCCACAAATTCTATTTACAGCTCAGAGTGCGTATTATCTCTCTGGCGCGCGGTATAGCCAATTCCCTCCTTTTCCTTTTCCGAATCGCGCCAAGCCTTTCCCCCGAATATTTGGAACTCTCAGTAAACTATAAATTACCAGGGAGAAGTAAGAAAATGTGTTTCTGGACTGGAGGGAAAAAGGGGTTTTCTGGCAGATTGCATCTCAGAGCTCTTAGCTGCCTGCAGGCCCACAGCCATACTTTGGCTCTCTCTTTTTTTTTACTTCTTCTTCTTCTTCTTCTTTCCTTACTTTTTTGGGGAAGGAAAATGGGGAGATGCTGAAGGCCCAAATGGCAAACCCCACATAGGTCGCTCACTTCTCCGCAGAGTTCTATTTGGTTTCACAAACTACACCCAACTTTGTTCCGCTAAGTTTTGTCAAAATTGGCAGCAGCCGAAGGGAACGCGGTCTCCGCAGTGTCATGTGCTGGGTTTCAAACAGGATGGAAATCCAGGCCGAAGTCAACTGCTGTTCGTTCAAGGCCCGTACACTTGGATCGCGCCATTACCATTATACCGAATTGTATACTAACCATATTTTGTATATTAGCTATATGAATTAATATGGGGAGGTGTGGTGGCCGTGATGGTAACGTCACGGCTTGCTGAGTGAAAGGCCCCAGGTTCGATCCCCGCCTGGGGAACTTTCCTTTCACCTGCGTCAGGAGGGTCTCTGACCTGCACCAAGGAGTTGTCTGGCAACCTAACCTCCTGGGGGACAGCACATGACCCATTTGTAGACATTGCACTTGCACCTATGTTCCCTCCCCAATGAATCCCTATCCTTACCCCATGTCCTTTCGTCCTTGCACCGGAGTAGGAAGAAAAATATATAGAAAATCGAACGAAAAATGGTGGTGTCCCACTCCCCTATAAGGGCCTATGGCCCTATAACGGGGTATATATATAAAAATAAATATATATATGAATTAATATGAAGTAATTCATCTCACTTGCGACAAAAAAACCTAGGAAACAGACACACTTGGCCATCATTTCGCTAGACTTTCTCGGCCGAACTATACCCCGTAATGTTGAAACAATATAAGGGCGAATGTGACTCGGCACCATTGTTACACCGGTTCAGTTCGTCACTGTTGAACTGCTATGAAGCGAATTGACAGTCATTGTCCTCCGCTTTATGGACACTACAGATCCGGCGAACAGCTAGGTACAACGGACCTTGGAAACAGCCCCAACATGACTGCGATGCTACAAAATGTTTGCACTGTTCCAATATGGAGGAATTATGCCGCAAAATATTCACTTATTTTGGCAAAATCGGGAACAACATTTCTACATAAGTAGGAAATATTAGGAATTTGATCAAACACTTTTATTCCGTCGCACATACAATTTTTTGGCCGGTGTCCGTCTTACGAATAATTTTCCACTTTTCTTGAGATTAATACGCAACACCATCACTAACATTCTTTCAATGTCCGTCCATTAACTCATATTAATCACTGCTCATTATTAGGACAATTTCTCTGGTCCTCCCGCATCCAAAATTCATTTCCGTTTTTCGCACACTTGGTCACACATCTTTTCTATTATTCAGAATTGTTGCATCAACCTCACTTCAACATTACCAACAATTGTCCACTTTGTAGAAGAAATATTTGAGCTTGTTGTTAAAATGATATGCGTTAATGTTCGACTCATGGTTGTAAAAAAATAGTTTGAGCATTATTTACAATTAAACTTTCTTCACATTTTAGTGAAATAGATTGTACATTAGACACAGTTAATTCTAGAAATTTTTCAAAAAATTCTGATATGTGGTTTCCGTTACAAAAAAATTCGAAATCCGGCGGTCTTTTGGTTGCACCTACGGGTGTCGAGCAGTCATTCAAATTCATCTAAGTGGATCAAAAATGGATTTCGCCGGTATGTGTTGCATTTAGAGGATTCTACAGTAGTTAGTGAGTGTCCTGGTAAAATTTTACACTCTCATTCCTACTTAGAGCTGAGAAATTCGACTTTCTAAAACTGGGCGAGTAACGGGTCGCGGGAGGTAAAGAGGGTTACGCGTAAAATTTTAACAAATTTCGTCTACTAAGTTGTTTACACTGCTATTACCACCTTAAAAAACATATCTAACCTCACACCCTTAACAATATAAAAAATGCGACCATGTCCCCTCTAAAAAAAATATTCTTCCCCTCCTTGGGCCGCCCCTGAGGGCAATTTTTCGCGGGCCACCTCAAATGAGTCTTGGACATGAAACCAGTTTTTCCTCTCCTTCATTGCCCCATTCGCTCAAAAATGAGAAAGAAAAACACACAACCTTCATTGAGTTTTACAGCCACCGACAATTGGAGCCTCGCCTCAAGACAACCCCAGGTGGAATCACATTTGACAGACCTAAAGCGGAGTAAATTTGTACCCTCCGACCCCCCCTAAAATAGTCTGAGGAAAAGACGAAAGATCGTGTGTTTCGTCAAGAAGCAGCAGGGAAAGTATAAGGTTAACCAAAAATAAAGCGCTTGGGATGAATGCAAAATAGGGGGAGAGACTCCTTCCCTTCTTGTCTCCAGGAAAAGAGCTATCATCTTCTAAGCCCCAGGACCAAATCCTGAGGGGGATTGGGGACCCGGGATCTTATCGTGACTGGGAATGAAGCAGAATGACAAGCAGCGTTTAATAGGCATATAGTGAGAAGGGGAGGACGTCATGGCTCCAGGGAAAGAGGGGTTGCTAAATAACGCCATCTTGCGGCTCCCTTGCCTGTTCGCGTCACTAACTTATTGACACACGACTTTTTTTGTGTGTGAAAAATGACAATTTTTCTAGGGGAAAATATACCCTCCGCCAGTCATCAATCAACCAGACACGTAACATTAGCTGGTTGTATCAACGTGAATTAAGAGTGATTCTGCGATTATGCATTAACCAGACGCGAGCAAGGTCCGGATTTGCACTGGAGAAAATTAGTGGCGAAAAGGTGGGGCTCGCGGTCAGGTTAATTTTTGGTTGAGGTTGTCTGGCGGCGGAAAAATTCCGCCTCGCGGTAGCTAAATATCGCTCGAAAATTCAGTCTAATTATGTGTAAATATATTATAGTAAACCCGGTTTATTATAACAGGAGGATAACTTAACGAAAATGTGTACTATGAGCGCGATGTTATCCGGAAAATTTTCGCCTCGCGGTATAGCTTATCGCTCGGAATTTCAGTCTAATTATGTGTAAAATATATTCGGGTAAAACCGATTTTAGTATATAACTGGCGGATAACTTACGGAAAAGTTTCCCTGTAATGTACTGTACTCTGAGCGCAGATTTTATCCGGACAACTGTCATATTTTGGTTGAGGGTGTCTGCTGGCGGAAAAAAGTCGCCTCGCGGTACTAAATATCGCCCGAAATTTTATGTTAATTATCTGTAAATATAACACCGGTTTATTATAGCCGGCAGATTACGTAAGAAAAATGTGTACAATGAGCGCAAATGTTATCCGGGAAATTTTCGCCTCGCGGTAGCTAAATATCGCTCGAAATTTTAGGTTAATTATGTGTAAATATACTAGAGTAAAACAGGTTTATTATAACCGGCAGATTATGTAAGAAAAATGTGTACAATGAGCGCAGATTTTATCCGGAAAATTTTCGCCTGGCGGAAGCTAAATGCAGTTATCGCTCAAGATTTTAGGCTAATTCTGTGTAATGTCCATTTAATAGGGTTGTTATAACCGACGGATAACTTAAGGAAAATGTGTACTATGAGTCCAGATTTTATCCGGACAGCTGTCATATTTCCATGCCAGACCGCCAGATTGCGTTGCGGTTTCGATAAACATATTTACAACAATAAACGCAGCCTTAGTGAATTTTTCGTTCATTTTCCTACCAAAAAGTGTGGGTCCTCACCACTACCAGAAGTCAATCCTCAGCATCCTCAGGGGGTAACCCGAAACCAGTTCCGGCAATAACGCGTTTTCTACAGATACACAAACCCCCTAGTCTTAATTAGGTGGAGCCATTAGTTATGCCCCATTAGCCCAAGGTGGAACCATGATTTTCACCTTGCGGACGGTTTGGGGAAAAGCAGCGGGGAGGTGGGTGGTAAAGGGGGGGGGGGGGGGG
>KZ538423.1:34292-71872 GCA_000934665.2 Catajapyx aquilonaris
GCGGAGAGGAAAAGAGCATGTCACAGCTACTTTGACACCTGAGCCGTTCAACCGTCGGTAATCTGAGCGGTTATTGTACAATGCCATAAGTTAAAGCAATGGCGCCAATTTCAAATTTGGTCTAGCCTCGTTTTCCTAGAGTCTAATGAGGCTGGCCACGTGGCAGTAAATATCGGCGCACCCCCCCTAGTTTGCTCCTCCTTCCCACCCCGCCGACCCTGCCCCCTTTCTCCATCCTCCTGGACTAATGACTGGGGTTTGGATCCGCCGTAACTCACCTCTTCCGCTACGTCCCACGAAGCGGAGGTCGTTGAATTTGGCCACCCTGTTCTTCATGACCGCCGTGTGGTTCCTCAACTCCGCGCAGTAGTTCTCGTCGTTTCCAGCTCTGACCGTGACCATGGTACCATCCTCCACAGAGCCAAGAGCCACCACCTTGAAGGCCACTGGCAATGTCTTGTTGGACCTCCAATGCAACGGAAGCACGGTACAGACCAGGTTGGGACTCCCAGTCCGTACCAGCTCTCCTGGATGTTCCGACAGAATCTCTGTCATGGTCCGTTCGGCCAGAAGGTCCGCGGTCATCTTGTTGTAGAGTGTCTCCAAGGACTGGTGCGAGCTCACTTCTGAGGACAGGTGCATGGCATCGCACGTGGGTCTGCCCCCTGGTGACTGCCTCTGCGGTCGAGGTTGAGGGCAGAGGTCAGGGCGGCAGCCACATTCGGCTCCGTCGGCGGCCGTGGGGGGAAAAAAAGGGCTGTCGGGCGGCACTTTTAGGCACCGGTTGGCCGCGCGCGTCGTCTCCGCGCCGCCCACTCTTCTTTCCGCGCAAGATCCCCAAGCCCCTTTTCTCCTTTTTCCAGCCTTTCCTTTTCCTCGTCTTTTTCTACAGAGGCGCACCCCCCTCTCAGCAGCCCACCCCTAGCAACCACACCCGCAACCGGCAGCGGTCGCGTCCTCACTGTCTCTTACTGTACGAGGAACTGACTCATCACCCCCCTCTCACCATTTTTCCCCCAACGACCAATAGGGGGAAAAAATGAAAGGGGGACTCTCATGGTGGGTATGACCAACAAATCTGATGGGTACAATCTGGACATTAATGTGGCGCCAGAAGAAAAAGAGCAAATCTACAAATTTTCCTTCCGGACCACCCCGGACCGTCCCCGGCCCGTCGCGGACCACCCCGGCCCGTCGCGGACCACCTTCACTTTGGATTAAATTTAGATGGTCATCCAGATAGAAAATTTTGATTTCTTTTTCTACCATGGTGGTGCCACACTGGCAGAAAAAAGTCATCCTAGTCTGGGTGTCCCACAATTTGTTGGCCATTGCCCACTTCCAGACCAACCAATGTTTGCAGGTCCAAACCTCAGACCACAATAGTATCGACCAAAATCGGCTAAATATTAGCAGTTTTGGACAGTCTGGCAAGAATTGGGACGAAGGAAGCTGCGGGTTGGTTGAGAGAAGAGCGCATTTCCGACATGAACACTAATTAATTGGGTGCCATTTCCGCAATCACGGACGTGCTTATTGGCTTGGCAGAAACAGTCCGAGTCCTCTCGGTATATTGGGGAGGGCTGCCCCCTTTAGATGGGACATAAATTTTCTTACACAAAACGCTCGGGACTCGTGCCAGTGACCAATCTTCGCTTGGCAATTTACAGTGTTATCAACATGCAGTCAACGTAAGTGTTTTGTGATTTAACTCTGCTGCCCGGAAACTCCTAGCCGCTTTTCCAAGGCGGCATTTAGAGAAACCGCTGCTAATGCCAGCCAAGAACAGCGCGATGCAGTTTGTTACAACAGAACTTCATTTACATCAAGACAGTAGGAAGTACTCGCAGAATGACATTAGCTGCAAAATTTGGGCGAGTAGGAAATCATAGCTGAATAGAGATTAGCAAACTGTTAGATTCAGGTAAAACCTATTGTTGTGTATTATTGATTACAATTCAATATCATCCATGATCAACCAATGTTTGGACAAGTTGAGACGACATTCATCAGGGGGGTCAAAGGTAAGATGTTGACATCCATGATGATCTACCTGGAGCAGCATCCCTTATTCTCCGCCTTTGCCACACCTCTTAACGCAAACCCTTTCTTTGGCCTAAGCGGGCTCCACAGCGGAGGCTTTGGGGGGAGAATCCCCGCTTACCCCCATGATGAAGTGTGGAAGGAAACCTTTAAGGAGCCAAGAGTTCATTTGTCAAAGTCAAGGCTTAAAGACTTTAAGCCCCAAGGTGCGGAAGAAGAGTGCCAATGCAAATGTCTAAGCCTCAAAATCCAGGAATAGAGCTGGGGTTCGCAACAGCACGAAATGTGTTATATAAGGGCTTCGTCTCTTCATATGGAAAATGGTGCCCTTTCGTGCCGACAGTGATGATCATGATTGTTTGATACTCCTGATGGCTGGTTGTGGTCAGCAGGTCATGATGTAACGAGTGTATGACAGCAACCTGATTTTTTGCGAATTCTGTCCGAAACTAGTAAGGGTGAAAGTGGCGTGTATGCTCTGCACTAATCCCCCCTGGCCTATAGGGAGGATTAGTGCAGGGCATGCACGCCACTTTCACCCTTATAGTTTTGGCGATTACCTGTTTCTCCTTAGAACGGCAGAATTGCACAGAAATCATCATAATTATTATCATAATTATCTTGCTATGGACAGTTGGGGCATCTAGTGACACAAAGGTGACCTCTAGCAGCCTGGACCATCCAAAATCCCAGGTCCCAGTCCTGGAATTGCCTTGAGTGGGTGAAGCCCAGTATAGGAAAGGTGAGCGTGTGAGACTCACCCGTAGAAAGCACTGAGTGAATTGTCGATGCGGCGAGGGATGTAGGCGAAAGTTGTGGAAATTGAGTGAAATAGTGGGGTCGAGGGAAGGGATGGGTGTGGGGGGTCGTCCCTGGCTGGCATGCCAAGGTGTCCCCCCTTCGTCTGCTCGGCCTACAAAGCATCTGCCTCAAAGCGACAAGCTCCTTTCGCTCTCCTTCCCCGGAGAGGCCGCCCTGCAAACCGCAGTGCATCCGAAATGGCCACCTCTGCACTCCAAACCCCTGGCATCCCGATCACCTACCTTAGGTACCTGGGACTAACCCACTTCTTCTGACAGAAACAGCAAGACAACGGAACCCGAAAATAGTCTGTAAGTGAAAATTTAAATAGTGAATTCCAAATTCATATCCAGTAACAATGCGAGTCAAAATGCAGTTTTTTTCACAGGTAGCCCACTGTCTGTCACTGCCAAACAATGTACGTTTGTCGATTCTTTTCGCTTACGCCTCAACGACTCAACCTTTTCCTGCCCCTCCCTGTCGCAAATGTGCCTAAAGCTATTTGGCGAAGCGTCGACCTGGACAAGTTGATTTCTCAGCCCCCCGCCTTTATAACCAACTTGAAATACGCAACGGGTGTTTGCTCTTAGCGAAAGGTAAAGAAGTCGAAATATTTGCACACCCAGAGTGCTCCCAACAACGCCACCAACTGTAACGCCCCTACTGCTGCCAAAGAAGGCTTCAAATCTCCAAAAAAATATTACATTGTATTAGCATTAGACATACAGGTAATGTAGATCAAAATTACACGCATAATTGACTCCGGATATAACAGCCTCGACTATAACTTCAGTTATAACATATTAGAAAGGCTGGTCCCGGCAAACTACCATAAGTATGTATGTATTTACTCCTGATATAACAGACTCATTTTCATCTCACCTCGGCTATAATATACCATTTTTTGCTCCCTCGTTGCGAAAATATGCTGTGTTTTTGATTATTCAACTTCCTCTCCCACTCGCAGACAGAGAATACTGAGGAAGGTGATTTTAGCATCTGTCACTGATATGTTACTCCAAATCATACTTTTTCTGGTATATTTGGCAAAAAGGAGGCGGCAGATTTTCTTTATTTTTGGTCCTGCCTAATTTACGGGTGAGCTAATTTTGCAGTTTTGTGGATAGTTTCATTAATAAATGAGGCGCTTATAACAAAAGTGGCCCAAGTCAATTTTTGCCACTTTCGAGATACGACCGCCATCACCGTTCAGAAGTTGGTGCAAAATTGGTGTAAGTCCTAAATTAGACATTTGACCAGGAGATGGCATAATCTTATTTATGCTTTCCTACGCCATGGAGCATTTCAGGTCAATTTTCGTAGCGATATTTTTGGGGGGGACTTGGGCCCCTTTTCTTTTAATAGCGCCTCATATGCAGTAGTGTGCATTTTAAGCGTATGGAGATTTCATGTATTCGTTGCAAAAGTGGCGATTTGGCTATAACATACTTTTTACGCAGTTTATTGAAGTCTTATATGCGGAGTCAACTGTACTACTTGACTGGACAATTATCAGTAGCATGGAAAACCTCGCCCTTATGCCAGTCCGGATATAGTAAACCTTTTACGGGCACACTTCGGATGTAGACCCACGCCAGATGATCTCTGATTATTTTAACGACTTTTAACGTCAATTTCATGTCAAACTATTATCTCAGCGGTACTTCTTGACGTGAAATTGACGTTAAGAGGCGTTAAAATAACGTCAGAGATCATCTGGCGTGGGAATATGCTGTCTATATCCGAAGTGTGCCCTTAAAAAGGTCTACTATATCCGGACTGGCATAAGGGCAAGGTTTTCCACACTACTATTGTTGGCAATTTTTTGCGAGCTATTTAACGCAGCTTGCGTGCGATTTATCAAGGACAACTGTTGCAGCACACTGAAACAGTGCAGCACATTGCGGTGGCATGTCATTATCAACTAGTTGGAAGTAGTGACTATAGCATCCAGACACTCCAATGATATTATAGTAAACAATGCAACAATCAATTAGACTTGTCCTGCTTTCAGAAACACAGCCCACTTCATCATGACAAATGGAGTCAAAATCCCAGACAGATGTCAGATCAAAAGGAGAAAGGATCTAGCAAATGTCTGCTACGATTCCTCTAATTATTAAGGCCAGAAGTCCATTACAGGTGAGCAACCTGAGCCGGGCAACGCAACGCCCACAGGTGAGTTGGAGCCCTACAAAATATTCCTTCTCATCGACTCATTCCTTTGACTTCCTCTCCACCTATTCATCCAACCGTATACGCCTCCCTGGAATTCATCCGAGCAGAAACAAGACCTCCGAAAAAAATAGGAAAATGTTCCAGTGCAAGCAAGCAAGCAAGCTTTCTTGTTGAAGATGAATGCTTCTAGTACATATGTGCTTGTGTTGAGTTCATTCCTTATACGGGGGCATGGTTCGGAGGCCCACCAACCCTTCTCTGGCAATATGCGCAACTTTGAATGGGGGAGGAAGAGGGGGTGACAGAAAGGCCAGCTCAGGTGGAATTCCTTTCGGCTCCTGCCTCCTCGTAATTAGGCGCATTCGAGTGCCGAGGAATTGACAGCCGGCGCACTCAGGCTCACAGAAGAGCTGGGCCTATATACAGAACCAGGGAATATACACTGCGTTTTTAAAACACTAAGAAAATATTACACAACCAGAAGAAATTTAGGCTCAAAAAAGTGCAGTTTTCAGCACTCACAAGGGAACGACCAGGGTCAGTCGCCTCCGATTTGGTTGAAACTTTCTTGAGGGGTCACTCATATGCGATGGACACAATCGTAAAAGTTCTAGATGACACTGCCCAGCCGTTTCCGAGATATGAGTGGCCAAAATTGTGATATTTTGTCGGTCACATCTAGGAAACGGATGGACAGTGGCATCTAGGACTTTCACCACTGTGTCTATCGCATATGAGTGACCCCTCAAGCGAGTTTCAACCAAATCGGAGGCTACCGACCTTGGTCCAGTAGTCCGAAAGTGGGTTAGATAGCCCGAACGTACAAACTTTCTGGTATATTCTGATTTTGCCTCGTGTTCATATAACAGTGGGTTACACTTGAAGCACTTTCAGCACTTTGCGACCATGATGCCACCACCGTTGATTTTTACCCGATTTGTAAGGCGCCGGCTTACTAATTATGACAATCCCTCCCTGTAACGCTTGGCATAATCAGATCCCCCCCACATTCCCACTCTGGGCCTCCACTCTTTTTTACCTTCTCCCCCCTCTATATCTCCCTCCTTCTCCATCCCCCACTCCCCCACTTCCAGCAGCCTTTGGCACCATCAGCCCCATATTCTTCCAGCCGCGATGGAAGTGTAACTTCGTTTGCAGGCGCCAAATTGACCCCTTCAGGCCAAGCCCCGCTTCAGGGGGTTACTCGGTGCAGCCCCTGCCTTTCCTTGGCCTCCGTTGGGCTTCTGCTGCAAATTATATGCGAAATAGCCTGACAATTAGATTGGGACCCCCGACGGGATCGCCCCAGACCTGCCAACCTTGCCGAAATTTCTAGGCCCGACCTCTCAATCTTCAACCGGAAAACTATATGACACTATTGGTAAAATGCGATAGAAAAAGCTGCTGTGTGTATATTAGTTGTGTAGCAATATTAATGACTGGCTTGTTCAAATAGAGATCGATTGTGAGTTAACAGTGTCTACGTGATGTGCCTGTTAAAAGCATTGTAGCACCCTGTAAAACTAGGAATAAAGTTTTTAATTTCTTCCTTAGCATTAAATTAGCCCGCAGATGATGTTTTCCTGCAATTTTTATGGTGCGGCTCTTATGACCCTCAGTCACAGCAGGGGTTGCTATATAAATGGCAACTCAGCACGACCGTGGTCTAATAGGTTCAACTGCATGTGAAAAAATATTATAAAGTTGTATACAAATATGTTGCCTTTTAATAATGCATTGGTTTAAATTCGCTTTAAACAAAATGTAACATACCAAACTCGTTAGTTTCAACGCCACATCTACGCCAATAATAAGCTTTGAACATGTGTCAGTTACAGTGCTGCTGTTCCATCCATATCATGACATTTCACCTCGAAACTGTAACCTGGGACGAGATAAACACAAACTACAATGCAATTCCATTTCGTTTTAAAAATACAGTGAGTGTAATTCTGACATTGCGCACTCGAAATAGAAGCTATAATAATTTTGTAATTCAATTCCATTAAAGGCTCACATGCGGCCTGACATAATCACTATAGCCTACATTATTTTATTTTTTAACATATGGAACATCATTTGTCTGGCGAATCTAGTAAAATTAATGTATTGACCTATGTAGATTATTCATAGATTTAATTATTTTGATACAAGGTATAAATTATGCCTGGATTATATAATTTATTTTGGATACTATTTTCTATCACCATCATCATTACCATCGTCGTCGTGATTGCTGTTAGCCTATTATTATTATTATTATTATTATTATTATTATTATTATTATTATTATTATTATTATTATTATTATTATTAGTTAATTCCGTACAACAATGTACAGCAGTAACAGCTGAAATAAAATACTTAATTTACTTATAATTTCATGCGGGTCATTAGCACATTTCTAGTATAAAAAGTGTCGTCATTGTAAATTTTAAAAACAGCAGCAAATTCACAAAATTTTACTTAAAACTGACTAATAAACTACCGGTAATTATTAGTTTATTAGTTTTTAAGTAAATTTTGTGAAATACTCTGCTTGTTTTTAAACAATACTCGACATTAGTTGGTAATCTTACGTGGGACAAAATAACTTATCTTTCAGCACCAGTCTATTCAGCAAAAATTGGGTTCAACAATTGACTTCAGGTGCCAATTAGCCAAATCGCTCAAACCAACTTCAGATTGGCCTAAAATTAACCGTTAAAATTAAGCTGCTTAGTGCGAAAAAAATGGCTGAAATTACATCCATTACTTTCATATCCCATACTTTTTAAGATATTCTGAACGCAATCGAGCTTGCAAGTCCACACGCCCTAACAAGGTAGCTTCTGTTGCAAACTGCTTCAGATTTGCAAGGTCTGGCAGAAACAATATCACTGGCAAGTGGGTGGGAAATGAGAGGGGGGGGGGGGGTATATATTGGCAGTCCTGGCACCGAGGTACTTAACTGGCATCTCCTTCGGTTGCCATCGTAACCTGGGCGTCGGAAGGATAATTGTGCCCACAGGGTTTAAGCCTGCTTCTCAGGGCGTCATACTTCCTTCATTTGCTGGTTGGGTTGCTAGATAGGTAAAGGCACCAGAAAGCAGCACGACTTTCTCCAAGATGCCACCAGATGCCACCAGCAGAGGATGTATTGCTCCGGGAGCTAATTACAAGGCGCGGCACACGTAGACCAAGGAATCGATCTTCAAACTTCAAATGTTGTTTGATCCAGGCACTTGCTTCGGATAAGATGAATTTGAAGCTCGAATCAGCCATGGGAAGGGAAAAAAAAGTTACGTCTTTATTATATAAAAATTATTGAAACGAAATCGGGAAATTGAAATTCTCGATCTGCTCTCACATTTTATCGGTTAGGAGATCCAGGGTTAAGGTCGTTTCAAAGATTTCCTGAGTGGTATAACCGATCGGAAAACTTTGTTACAGATGGGTGTTCACATGTTTCCAGATGGGTGTTCGAATGTTTCCAGAGGGTGTTATCCGCATGTTTACATATGGGTGTTCGAATGTTTCCAGAGGGTGTTATCCGCATGTTTACAGATGGGTGTTATCCGCATGTTTACAGATGGGTGTTCTCAACATTTTCTTCTGTTTGATTGATTAAAAGTATGAAATCTGTATTTAAAAAATTGCCAAATTTTTCTCCCCAAAAACTGGAGTTAGGACCTTCCCCTCCTTCCCTGGAGCGGTTCCTCAGGTGAAGCCAAGCCCAGTTCCCTGCGTTAATGCCCTACAAGCTCTCGTGAATACGATAAGCCCTGAGCGCCCACACCGGTTCCTTTTCAGTCCCATCTTAGCGCATGCCTCTGCTGCAGCCGGGGAAAAGCCCCTCTTCAATTATACATGGGAAGATAATTAAAGTCCGGATTAACCTCTTTCTAAGAGAATATTTCATAGAACACACACGGAAGATTTCAATGGAGTCCCTCAAAACCAAGTGGCACTCCCGAAGGGCTTCCCTAGAAGGGGTGATTAATTATTGAAAAGGCCTTTCCGAAACGGGGGGAACAAGCGGAGATATTGAGAGGTTGGATGTAAAAAGGAAGGTAGGGGATGGAGTAGGGGGATGGAAAAGAGGGAGGGAGGGAAAAGGAAGCTGAGCTACAGTAGCTTTTCAAACTGCTTCAAATGGAAAGTTTATGACGAGAAATGGACTTGGGAGATAGGACCTATAGGTCGAGCCCTGGTTTGCAGGGAAAGTCCAATTTGAAAGAGAAGAATAGACGGCATCGGAAGGAGGAGGCGTGGGTTGGGACACCTAAGTCCCTTCTTTTCTGATGATGTAAGCCAGGGAGGCCCGCCTGCTGCAGAACCCTACCACCCACGCTCTGATGATGGCTGTCTTTCTGCTTGAGGCAGCGTTTCGAGCGTTCTGCAAACATGTACAAGGGGGTTTGGGGATTCAAACTCTATGACTACAGTTGCTCCGATGCTTTTCTGTACTGGGGAGGCTACACGTAGCTAGGAGGGACGCTCTTTCTCTGATTGTCCGATGCTACTGTGAGTGGTACCGCATTTGGACGCGTTTTCTGGGTTGTAAAGCACCCGTGTGTTTAGCTTAATGAAGTCGACAGAGGTTTACTTTATTTGTGTAGTTCGTCAGATATTATTCTCACACTAGTTACTAGCAGAGGATCCGTTCTTCGCACGGGTATTGATAAATGAGATACAGGGAGCAAAGTCCTACAATCCTAACTTATGGGTAATTTAGACTTTTAACCTTCAGAGTACTGAGACTGCTGAAACACTCCTCCAAGAATCCAGGGATCGAACTCAGACCTCAGAGGTGTAAACAGTCCTATCTTGTCACAAATCCGTCCCCAGTGTGTATGCAAAAATGAGACAGGATCTGTGTCGCATCGTCAGAAACTTGGCACCAAAGATTGGCGTGTTCGGAATTAGCTAAAGTACGGTATCAATATTAATAAGCGCATGGCCTGGGGTACTGAGCCGAAGCACTGTACAGTGCGGTACTGTAACGGGAGCAAATCCATCCGAGGAAGGAGCATCCCTCAGGTACGACCACTGACACGTGGGACGCCCAATTTTTCTCTCAGAACCGAATCATTAAATATTATTCACATTTGTATTAAAGTGTGTAATATACTTGAAATTATTTTCATTTTCGAATAAGTATTATAAATATTTGGGTTAGCTTCTGGTATGTGTCTCATTTTTACATTAATTTTGAAGGAAAAAAGTGATACCCGTCCTAATCAAGGTCCTAATGGTAACTAGGCGAATATGATTCGATGTCATAAATGGCACTATTTAGTCGCACGTGCTGGATGAGGCTGACTGAGTCAGAGGCTGTGGAGGAATAAGCTCGATCACGGATGCGGGTATGGGGAATGGAAATGACGCCGGTTTCACGGAATAAATGCGGGCACGGTGGGATGAAGATGGGTGAAGCCGAGAGGATGTCAGACGACTACTGGAAATAACTTGTCTCTTAATGTCCCCAGATTGGAGTAGAGAGAAGCACAGCTGTATGCCTTTAACAACAGAGTTTGCATCCCACTGAAATGGAAGATGCAGTAGTAGTAGTAGTAGTAGTAGTAGTAGTAGTAGTAGTAGTAGTAGTAGTAGTAGTAGTAGTAGTAGTAGTAGTAGTAGTTTTAAATTTCAAATGTAAATAAATTATTTGGTTAAATTAGAAATTTAAAACAACAACTATACTGCTGCTGCTGCTGCTGCTACTACTACTACTACTCTAGGATTACACGGTGGCGGAGTGGTTAGCGCCGCACCGTTCCATCTCTAAGGCCTCGAGTTCGATCCCCTGGTCGGATGGAGGATACTTATGTGGATAGAGGTTCGATGAGTTCTCTCCGTGTTCGCGTGGGTTTTCTCGGGGTTCTCCCGTTTCCTCCCACTAGCAAAATCCATCACAGCGCAGGCAATGATGAAAGACGGTTATTCAAATGACGATCCCCTAAGAGGCCCAAGGAGGCCTATCACGGGGTATCAATTACTACTACTACTACTACTACTACTACACTACTACTACTACTACTACTACTACTACTACTAATCTACTACATATCTTAGTGTTAGAAGTGTAATGGTTTTTTCAAATATCGTCCAAATTAAAAAATTAAAATGGCAAAAGCGAGGGCAAAAGTGGTATTAGTAGTAGCAGTAGTAGTAAGTAGTAGTAGTAGTAGTAGTAGTAGTAGTAGTAGTAGTAGTAGTAGTTTTAAATTTTAAATTTAAACAAAGGGTGATAGAAGAGTCATGGTTTTAAAAACTGGACATCTCCAAATTAAAAAATTAAAATGGCAAAAGAAGAAGAAGAAGAAGAAGAAGAGGAAGAAGAAGAAGAAGAAGAAGAAGAAGAAGAAGAAGAAGAAGAAGAAGAATTAGTAGTAGTAGTAGTAGCAGTAGTAGTAGTAGTAGTAGTAGTAGTAGTAGTAAATTTCAAATTAAACAAATTAGTGTTAGAATAATAGTAATGATTTTTAAACATTGTCCAAATTGAAAAATAAAATAAAATGGCAAAAATTGATAAATTGTAATATCGTTAGCAAGTAGTGTAGTGAATTTCCACCCCATCCGTCAGAGTGTTAAATGAGCATATATTCACATAGTGTGATCTACTCATCTACAAAATAATACATATATTCTTATAGCCCTCTACTACCCTTTAGGATGTCTTAGAAGACCCACGTACATTATTCTGGAGCCAAGTCAGAAAAAGAAAAAAATTGAAAATTCTAAAAGAAAAATGCAAAAGACGAGCATGGGTATGGCATGCAAAGGTAGCTGTGAAGTGAATCTTGGATTCCATATTTTGAGTTTGGCTGGAAGAACGAGGCCGAGAGAAAGCCGTCTCGGTTGAAATATCCCCCCAGTAGGAAGCGATTGCTGCAGTCTCCGCC
Organism: Catajapyx aquilonaris; assembly: GCA_000934665.2. Classification (NCBI taxonomy): domain Eukaryota; kingdom Metazoa; phylum Arthropoda; class Diplura; order Dicellurata; family Japygidae; genus Catajapyx; species Catajapyx aquilonaris. The sequence goes on from KZ538423.1 coordinate 46,202, forward strand.
TCTCCGGCAAAAGGCCCCGAAAATAGAGGTATTTAGGTTGATGAGGCGAATTTTAAAGCACCTCTCGGTAAAAGGGCGACATTTGCATGGTAATGAAGCATGATAAGGAGATTACCGAAGAAACGTGGAAAAGTATGCCGGAGGAGATTCACTTAGGACTTAGAAAACTGTTTTTAAAACTTTTCGTCTTGTAGTAGAAATGTAGGGGGGAGGGTAGGAAAAGGTAGAGAGGGGGAGGGAAGGAGGGAGAAAAAAAAAGAAGTACAAGGATCTGCCTTAAGCTGGGAGTCGATTTCGTGAGCTAGGAAAGGGTTTAAAGAAAGGGATTTGCTCCCGAGATGGCTCTTACATTCGGCGACTAAGTAGGCCTACTAGGATCTGGTAACACCGTTCTAATTGTTTCGGGGATCTGGAAAAGCTCAGGTGAAAATGGCGTCGAGGAAAAGGGGAACCCCCTCGGAATCCAAGTCCGGGATTTGGCCAAAAGAGCCCCACGCCCTATAAAAGTGACATTTATCTTTTTTCCTCTCTCCTTGCCTTTAATGAGGTGGACTTAGCCTATAGGGCTGATAATGTGCAGGATATAATGTGTGTAACAAGTGCTCCCCGAAGGAACTTTACCATTGATCCTCAGCTTCCTGGAAGAATGTGGCCATCTGTATAAAACAGAAGCTTTGTTAGTATGACCGGGATATCTAACCCACTTTCAGACTAAGGCTAAGAATGTTCCAAAACTCCAAAGTTTTGACAGCAGGACGAATAATTGACATTTTCCACCCATCCGTGGCAGTACAGCATGTCGAAATTATAATTTAGGCATACTGCTGTACTGCCACGGAAGGGCCAGATACACTTGACTGTAAAGTTCACTGGAGTACCAAATTCAAGGAGTACCAAGGAGTACCTGGGAGTACCCAGGACAAGGAGTACTAAGAAGTAACTGGGAGTACCACTGCAGGTACCTGTGTACCGAAGTGGTTAACCCCTTGGCCAGACAAATCTATAGCTTTGTGAAAAAATCAGCAACGACAAGGACAAACCAGTGTGAACCAACTGGTCCTGTCGATTCATTGCCACGGACAGCCACGGAAGAGGAACGAGCCGAAATAGGAAACAGAGTGGCTGCTTCTGTAATACATTGCATTATGCACATGAATTATGAAGGTGACTCTTACCTGCCTTCCTCTTCTGTGTGCTTCCAAGGAGCCTTGGGAGCAAATGTGACACTCAAAGTGGCATTTGCATGATTTTCCACCGCCAGTGTCTCAGCCCACACACATCTTCTCTTATACTCAAAGTTGCTGAATTCTGGAGGCGAATTCCCTCTGGAGGGCAGGAGAGAATGGGCTTCGAATCAGATTTGCGAATGGCAACCCAACAACTCCGAAGAAATATACAATCACATATGGTCTCGACAGTGTTCATCGGGTGCCCTGCTTTTCCAGTGGATTTCACTGCACAGCGTTGGACATTAATCGCGTCGTACTGCTAGCGACATTGGATGTGGCAGACGTGCAAATCGAAGTGCGAGCCATGCGAGAAAGAAATGGTAGGTCTTGGGTGACGTCACTGGCTGGGGACAAGCCTTTTTGTCCATTGCCCCACAGCCGGTGACGTCACCCAAGGCCTACCTCTTCTTACTCGCACGGCTCACACTCTGCCGCATCACTGGAAAATGTCGCTAGCAGTATGACGCGATTAATGCCCAACACTGTACTGCACTGTACGTTATTGTGGCTTTGCCCACCACGACGAATATGTCACAGGGGCGAAACGGTGGGAGCGAAAAGTCCGGATCCCGCGACAGGGGTCAGTCTGGACATCGGCGGTAACTACCACTGCAATGTTAGCAAATCCACAAAATAAGTCATGTCTGTTACGAAACTCCTTAGATTTAGTGCTTGGAGTTCGTACAGGGGGTGTTGGGTAATGTGTTTCGTTTGCGTTAGAAGAGATTTAAAAAAAACGACTGGCAAAAAAATCTGGAGGGATTTGTAAGAGGAGGAACGTTCTTCCATTAAGGTCCAAATTTAAGCGCTTGCCTTTGCCAAAAGTTTTTAATGACGAACTTTTCATTCGCAAACGCTCAGGCGCAGTGTAGAAAAGTCGAAAAATGTCTATTAGATTTTCCTCCGGTGGCGCCCGATTCGTTAGAAAATCGTAATTAAAAAGGTCGGCTCTTCTCCAAATAAATGGTACTCCTGATTGGGGAGGAAGAGGCAGAGGGCTCGGGTCCTTCAGATGATAACTTCATTAGCGTAATCGCAGAGGAAAGTCGTGCAAAGCCTCTGCTGGAGTCAGCGGATTCCAGAAGGGCTTGGAGGGAAGGCTGCTGCTGGAAGAGGGAAGTGGGAGGTGGTGGGGAGAGGAGAATTTAAGGGGGGAGGTGGATAGATGTGAAGGGAGGGAAAGTTACATAGACGGAAATGGTCACTGCAAAGGGTGAGATTTATGCTCCATCTGAGACCGATTAGTCAATTTTCTCAAGCCGAGCTGTTCGGATGGTGGTATGGTAAAAACCAGGTACACCAGTTCGGGTAACCGCTGGACCGCTCTAGTCATTAACTGGCTAATTGGCATGGGGCGGTTTAAAAAAAATAGATGCATTAATGAGGGGATTAGAAGCAGGGAAGTCGAAGATGCTGAGTAAATTCGATTTCTGTGCAGAATTTAATATTTATTATTATAAATGAATTTTAGCTCGAACTTTAAATTATATGTTTTGGGTTGTAATGTACAGTGCACTATATCTCAAATTAAGTACATGGCTTTAAATATTAAAGTAAGCATGTCAAAAATACCGCACTTATCCTGTAGCTATGCAAACATCAGTACTTGTAGATTCTGATGGTTGCATGATCGCAGGATATGTTTTCCGGTATTTTCATCGCATTCATTTTTTATAACAAATTACATATTATAAATGACATTAACCCCTTGAATGATAGTCAACATGCATGTAACATATTTTATTTTCGAATATGTGTATTTACCAACATAATATTAATTTAGTAAATATTTGACTATACGAAGTGTTCAATAATCTATATGGTGATAAGGGTTGAAGTTTCCATGTCGAGGGGGATGTACAGGAATCAGGTAAAATCAATAATTTCAAAAGTGGAACTTCGTTAAAAAAAATTCCAAGCAGGGAGTTCAAGCATAAATTAATCAGGCTGGAATCGAGAAAATCCTCACGGACGCGATTTGAATAACTTTCCATAAATGAATATCTCGACAGGACTACATCCTTTTTGTTATGTGAAATCATAATTGATTGATTACCAGGTGAATTCATGATCGCAGAATCGATTTTCGCTCTGATTTCATCTAGTAGGCCTAATTTTGATACATACTGTAGGCCTTTAAACTCTACTAAATAACAGAATTAATAATATTTTAATTTAATATTATAAAATATTGAACTTATGAGGTTTTCGTCCACAGTATAAGGTCAGTAACCCCTGGTTGAGGTAATTGAAATATTTACTGTCAGTTTCCTATGCTGTAAGCCTACTTTACTTCTGGATGGGGTAAAATTGCCCTGCGTCTCATGTTACGTTGAATTGTCCACTCCTGGTCAGAGCACCATTGTCGTGTGGTGGAAGGAAATATGGACAAAATGCCTTTCGGATACCAGCAGAGGGAATGTGAGGATGGTGGACATTCGCTTTTGATACTGAAAAGAGTTTGGCTTAGCTTTGCCCAGTGCAGCTGACCGCTATGAAACCCGCATTGCAGTGGTAAGGCCCAAGCCCACTCAAGATAAACCTTAAACATGTTCGGAATTATCCTGCACCATACTATGTAGTAGCTATGCCATCACAAAATGCCGTTAGACATCATGGAAAACAATGTGTTACACAATACTGTATAAAATATTTTCGTTTAAACAGCTCAATATTATCCATAAAACTTCAACTGATCAAACTGAGTGCCACTAATTTGCAATCTCACCTGACTTAAATTCATTAAACACAACTTCAGTGGTTTCTAAAAAGTAGTCAAATTCTTAGTGTTGTCTTATTTAGTAACCAAAATTAGAAAAACCCAATAGAATTGCTCAAATTCAGGTACCAAAAGGCTTCATAAAATTCACTGAATATATCTTAGCCTCATATACAAGTACAGTACACAGTTGCATAATCATTGCTCTCAATGTACTTAATTACATAACAAGCACGTAGATATCCTATAAACAGAACATCCACTTATCTGATTATTTGCAATTGTACGGCGAGATTACAGTTCAGTTACACTGCAAATAATCCTCCCCGTTAATGTATCCAAGCCTTAAAGCACTTACTAATATTGAGGAAAAAGGTAGTGCGCAATCTGTGTAAATCCACATGTTATGAAGTGCTAAACAACTCTGCAGCTTACACAGTGTAATTACGCTAATAATGCAATACAAAGATTAGCACATGTTGCACTATTCACCCGTTATGATATGATCTAATCTGCAGAAATGTGTACGTCAGCTTGAACATATTGTGCTCTTTGTCACTACAGAAATCGTAGTTGTAGTAGTCGTTGCAGTAGTAGTAGTAGTAGTAGTAGTAGTAGTAGTAGTAGTAGTAGTAGTAGTATAGTTGCTGTTATTGTTACGGTACTAGTGGTGGTGGTGGTAGTAGTAGTAGTTGCAGTTGCAGCAGCAGCAGCAGCAGTAGTAGTAGTAGTAGTAGTAGTAGTAGTAGTAGTAGTAGCTGTTGCAGTTGCAGTTGCAGCAGCAGTAGTAGCTGTTGCTGTTGCAGTAGTATTAGTAGCCGTAGTAGTCGTCGTCGTCGTAACCCTTTGCGTCTCCCAGGGCAAAGCCTCATGATGACGACTATAATTACCCTAATAGACCATCATACGGGCAGTAAATTACAGGTCAGTTTCCTGCAGCTGCATGGTCCTTTAAGGCAGCTAATTTAGGTCCGGCCTATCCCTCCGATGCTCCGTCTTTGAATCTTCCTCCGAGCAATCTCCGGAGAGCCACTAGCGGTGCAGTGCAGGTACTTAGGTTAGTAGCATGGACACCAAACCGCAAAGTCCAACTAGGTAAGACCCCCCCCCCCCCCAATGCCGTTGACAGTATCCAATCCGCACTGCCCCGTTGTAAAACCGCCATGGCAGCAGGAAAACCGCATTGGAATGCCCGGGACCACCCTCATCCCGGGGCCCAATTGAGCCCTCCTTTCCTCCAGGGGCCGCCCCACAAGCACCATTGCTTCTCCTCGGGCCGGCCTGTAGCAGATTGAAGGCATCAGGTCGAATGTCCCCCCAGGCCACTCCAAACCCTCCCACTCCCTTCCCCCCCCACCCCACCGACGCCCATTTGCAAAGTTGGGCAGACGTCTCCGGCTGCCTAGGGCCGACCATAACCCCACGACTGAGGTGACCCGCGGGCCCCCCCACGGCCCTCTTTTCTTTGCGACGACTCTGCCCTCCCTCCCCCCCCCCTCCCTTACCACCACCCGGCCCTCAAATCAAGCCACTGTCGGGGGAGGAAGGGGAGGGAGGAAGAGGACTATACTCTTGGATGGCACCCACGGCTGCCATTGACTCTTTTCTTTATTTTTTTGGAGAGAGTGGTGAAGAGAGCTGTTGAAAGAATGCGACGGCCTTGATATTGTCGGTGCATTGCGGAAACCATTTTGGTCGCATGTGAAGAAGGCTCAAATCTTTACATAGTGTGTCATTAATTTGCGAAATTGATTTATTTATACTTATTAGCCACTTATTTTCTGCATCAAGTCGTCATATTTTCTGGATATATATCCATATTACATCCCGCTATGTATCGATACATATCGATATTCTAGCTGTACTCGCTTCTGCAGTACATATAGTAAAATGGGAACATATCGATATTCATGGCATCATGGGTGACAGCATGGGCCGTGATTGTCTTTATTTTATTTCATTTCATTTTTAATGTTAGGCGTAATTAAATATTTACTTAGTTTATGAAAATCATCATCTTATGAAATTTATTTATTTTATGAAAATAATTTATTATTTAATAAAATTAATGTATTAATTTATGAAATTAATGTATTACTTTATGAAATTAATGTATTGCTTTATGAAATTAATGTAAATTACTTTATGAAATTAATGTATTACTTTATGAAATTAATGTATTAATTTATGAAATTAATGTATTAATTTATGAAATTAATGTATTACTTTATGAAATTAATGTATTACTTTATGAAATTAATGTATTACTTTATGAAATTAATGTATTACTTTATGAAATTAATGTAAATTACTTTATGAAATTAATGTGTTGCTTTATGAAATTAATGTAAATTACTTTATGAAATTAATGTATTACTTTATGAAATTAATGTATTAATTTATGAAATTAATGTATTAATTTATGAAATTAATGTATTATTTAATAAAATTATTTTATAATTTTATGACATTCATATATTTTTAAGAAATTCTTTATTTGCTTACTAGGTTTTCCGTTACGGTTTTCCGGGATGTATCGATATTCTATCCTGCGATATCGATTCTATCCTGCGATATCGATATTCATGGGTGACAATCACCGTGATTGGCTTTTCCCCACTATTCCGGAGCAGACACCTTTTATATGCATTGATCAAGTTCATATTATTTGTTTATTGCGTATTTAGTGCTCTTGGTACTATAGTTATTTGATTTTATTTCACCCCCAGTGCTACATCCTGAATCGGGCTAGAATTCCAGGAGGAAAGGGAGGATTCCCTCAAGTGTTGAAAACATAGAGGCGCGATACACAATCCTCTTAAGAATGCTCGCAAGTGCGCCAACATTCGGCTGCTGTGCTAGTCGTCTAGGCTGTAATAAAACTGAGTGAAGGTTTAATTGCTGGGCAGAATTTAATTGCGCCAAGTTGTCGGGGCCGGCTAGACTTTGAAGACTTGAGCTTTTCCCTTCTCAGCAGCACGGCATGGGGGAAAAGGGGGCTGCATCATTAACGAATGCCTCAAAGATTCCTTTTTCTCAGGCAGAAATAAGTGTCGCCAACTAACGTTCCTTGCCGCTGCTTCAAGGCTCGGAAACGGAAAACCGCCTGGCTTGCCTTCAAGTTTATGCATTGCAAACTGTCGTTGCAAATGTCATGATTACAAGTTTGAAGCGATTTCATTTCAAATCAACGAAAACTATTGTGTCAAACTATTTAGGTAATTGGTAAGCTTGTGTTGAACTGTAGAACGAATTATTTTTGAAGTTACTGTACTAAATGTCCAATTGTATTTTTTATGAACTTATTACTGTTTTGGAGCATTACAGTGCTTTTTTTGGAGTAATTTAACCTCTCTGACCGTAATTCCTAGCATTCCAGCAGCTAACCCTTCTTCCTAGGTAATTAGGTCCGCCTCAGAAAAATTGGTTTTCCCGCTCTGCCGAGCAATGTCACGCGGTTTACCTTGAGCACGGCCAGGAAAGTGCTGGGATCGGACTTAGAAAAACAGGCACAATCTCTTCCTGAAAAAACCAGGCCTAAAATATGTGCTTTTTCTACTAATTTACTTTGCTACTCTAACACAGCAGAAAATATTTAGCTTCAGTTGATATCCTAGAATAATCTAAAGTCTAGTTAACCGAAATGGGATCTGATGGTTAATCGTACATAACATGAAAAGTGATAAGCCTCATTTAATCTGGCGGTACATTTCGTGGGGTAACCAAAGAAACCACTTTCATGTGAGTCTATGCAGACGTGTCTTAGGCAAGTACCGGTCCGCCTTGTTTTACAGGGCCGACGTGGGATTCCGAGCGTGAAACAAGTTTTATAGGTCCATTCTTCCCCCATCTCGACCGCCCCCCCCCCCCAACTCTTGATTTTCTCTAGCTATTCCTATGCAGGGTGAGTCACCAGTAGGTCCTAAATGTAAAATGTTGCCGTGTGTGTCTAGGGTCATCATGTTTCCCGCCATCTCATTACTGGTTCGTTTTTAGACATCGCATCTACATTTTCGAATAGTTTTGGTCCTACCTATTGAAGTTCTGCCTCACCCTGTCAGTAGCTAAGCTAGACCGAGCGGGGCTGGCGAGCGACCGACAGTGTCTGTGTCGTGGCGGGCGCCAAAGCGACCAGATCGGCCATTGGGCATGCCAATTCATTTACGGGTCCACCTCACCTCACGTATACCGCTTTATGGCGGTTGGCCAGAATCCCCATCACCCCCTACCACCCCGAACTCGGACCCCTGCAAATTCCACTGCCCCCTCTCTACTCTAGGCAAGGACCAAATTCAGGGCTGTAAATCCGGGCCTTGCACTGTATCCTGTGTTGCGTGCGTTATCCGGTAGTCGGTTTTTGTTGCTGGCTATTCGAAGGAATAGCGTGGGCGTTTGCCAATCGATTGCAGTGTGTGGATCACACAGAGTACCTAGGTGTTATTTTGCATTGGACAAGTTGATGAGTGCTTTTCAAAAAATGTTTGTGCCTGCCTGTACTGTTAAGTTACAGATAAGTTAAGTACAAACAGAAAAATGTTGATACCTGTCTGTACCGTACATTAAGTTACAGATAAGTTAGTTAGGTTAGGTTAGGTTAGGTTAGGCTAGGTTAGTCGGTTAAAGGAGAATATGTACATTAGTTACAGATAGGTTAGGTTAGGTTAGGTTAGTCGGTTACAGGAGAATATGTACATTAGTTACAGATAAGTTAGGTTAGGTTAGGTTAGTCGGTTAAAGGAGAATATGTACATTAGTTACAGATAAGTTAGGTTAGGTTAGGTTAGGTTAGTCGGTTAAGGGAGTATCTGTACATGAAGTTACAGATAAGTTAGTTAGGTTAGGTTAGGTAAGTCGGTTAAAGGAGTATTTTACCAGACCAGGAAATTAGCCTCCAGCCACAGAGGTGCTGCCTAGGGGAGTGCGAGTTATTGAGGTGGAGGCAGCACCTCTGTTGGAGGCTAATTTCAAGGCATGATCTGGTAAGATACTCATTTTACCATCTGTACTTCACTTATCTATAACTTAACTGGAGAGGCAGGTATATAACCATTTTTCTTAAAGAGAACTCCCAGCCTAACCTATTCTTTAGGGGCCGTCCATAATCCGCGCGGACAGATTTTGTCACTTTTTTACCTCCCCCCCTCCCCTTTGCGGACAGAAGCGGACAATTTCTTACCTCCCCCCCTAAAAATTGCGCGGACATGGCCTCCTTGACCCCCCCCCCCCGGCCCCGCTTCGCCACACTGAAAGTGTTATTTTCAATATATTGGTATTTTTTATTTTTTGATATCTACACACAAATTCCTTTTTTCAGAGGCATTACGGTATATTTGAGAGGTCTGACTAAAAAACGGNCTGACTTCTACCCCCACCCCCCTGTACGGACAAAAGCGGACAATGTGTAACCCCCCTCCCCCCTTCACTTGTCCGCGCGGATTATGGACGGCCCCTTATGAACAGGATCTAATTTTTTAAATGTACATATTATACCTGCCTATACAGTTAATAAGTTACCAGTTAAGCAGTCGCGTAGGCAGAAATATATTTCGGATTGGGGCCCATTTCATAAGCACTAGGACTAGGTGAACAAGGCGTAAAGGGCGGGTAGCAAGCCCGCAGCAGGCGGAATTTTTGTGGAGTTTCAAGGTCACAATAGCTTAGGTGAATGTGGGAGATTTGAATGGGTGTGTATTAGTTGAAATTGGTAGCACTTTTTCCCCAAAAATTACGAATTAGTAATTTCTAATGCTATTTCAAACATTTCGGGGCGGGGGGGACTGCCTACGTCACTGAGTTAAGTACAGGCAGGTACAAACATCTGTCTTTTTTTAAAAAAAAAACTCCATCCTAACCCATGCTTTATGAATATGACCAAAATGGAAACATACTATGTCCTTGCATCCTGCTTGAACCAAGAGATCTAGAGGGACGCATTTATAGGCCTTGCTACATCCCAAAGTTGGCTAACCAAAAGCACGCGTACAATAACGCACAGGGCTCCAAGAATATTGTGGCGAGCGAGCTGCATCACTTCAAAATTAATCATTTCCGAGAGATTGCGCTGGCCTCAGACAAAGAGAAGAGCCCAGACCTAAAACGATGAGGCAAAGCCTGCTGGGATAATATCAAAAAAAAAAACCTATACCAAAAAAATGAAGGGGGGGGGGGGGGGGGGGANTTCGTTCCACTCGTTTCATGCCAACACCTCCTCACCTATTTTCCTCGCCTTTCGATGACTATAGTAAACCTAATTCCCCATGCTTACGCCTATGCCGTCGGGATTTCAAAAAAAAAAAATGGAGGGGAGCAATTTTTTTCTAATTTTCTCACAGTTTTATAACGTTCATTTACTCTGGAAGTGTCTGAAGCTGGCCAATTTATTCATTACAGGAGTTGGTGTTAAGCTGTGGTTGGATATTGGGTACAGGTTTTTGGATGTTGCTTTAGATGAAATATTTATTTTTAATGTAACAATAGCGGCTATACTATGCATTACTAGTAATTAGGGAAGAAAACGTTTAAATGCAAAAAAGTACTTAAAATAAAATTGTCAGACATTTTTGTAAGTAATTTCACTTTTCTGATAACTACTCGGTAAAATTTGATTTTTGATGCTCCAGTCATGTGGCAGCACTAATTTTCTACATGCTAATCACAGGTGGGTGAGATAAATGAATTATCACCGTGCGGGGTTTTTATTTTTGGTGTTATACTCGCTTTTCCATGCATGACTAATTCAAAACCATTAATTTTGTTGACCTTGTTGAAATAAAGGTAGTAACGTAATTACTGAATGTAACAGCATTTGAAACCCCGAATAATATTTTTTTACAAAACTAATTAAGTAATCACGTTAGTATTTTACAGCCAGGGAAGCTTTGACAGGTAATTTTAATGCCCCTGTGGGGGGTGGAACCATGGCTCTCACACCTCCAGGGTTTTGTGTTCGAATCCCGGAGAGGGTCGGAATTTTTGTGGCTCTTTATCGTCACACGTTGTTTTGCGAATTTAGCATCAGAGAGGGGGAAGCTCCAAAAAGCTTTCAACTCAGAGGGTCCAAAATATATTTAAAATTGTGGCATAAAGCATCTTTATATACCTCACTATTTTTCCGGGACAGTTCACATTAGACTCTCACATTATGTGCAGTTAATTTTGTTTGTTCATCAAGTTATGGCACAAACTGACTCAGTAAGCAGAAGCAATGCAGTGAAACCTCGACATAGCCTATTGGCACAGCTAAACTTTTTTTTGAACAAAATTTGCGGAACAGCTATATTAAAAATCGCTGCATGTTGACATGACTGTTATGTCCTTAAGCGATTGTTTTAATTATAGTACAAAAATTTCTGGAAAATGTGTCTACAATATACCCATACATTTTCATAAACAATCATGTCTTAGCCTATTAGTAGGCTACTTAGATATTTTCATACTTAAAAAAATTCGGTTATGACATTCTCCCCCATCTTATGCAACAAAAAGTCTTCCCATGCAAAATAAGGCCACTTTGTTTTCTCCCGCATAAATCAAAGTGGGCCCTATTTGTTGAAGCTATTCTAGATCAATCCTACGCACCATAAGCTGCAAAGGCTTGTGGGCTGAAAGTAAATTGAGAAAGGAGCAGTAGCGCGCGTCGCCTTGACGTAGTAAAAATGGACCAATTTCTCACACGTGCGCAGGAGAAAAAGAGCACGTTGGGACAAATGGGGCGGGTTCCCATCCATCCAGGAGGTCCCTAATTTCCTGGCTTGATGGGGGAAGCAGTAGGGACCACCCTAAAAACCCATCGTTTTAAAGGTACCTGATGCGACACCCTGTACAGGCTCAGAGATGTATTGTTTTTTATTTCGGCCATTATCAAAGATGGTGGCATGCATAAAGGGGAGCAGGGTTAGGGTCTGGAGGGAGAAGTCATTGGGACTCGAACCAAGTACCCATCAACTCCCCTTTTTTTACGATTCCTAATCCCTGGCATAGCCTCATAAACTTCTGGTCAGAGTAAAAGGAATGGATTTGACCACGACTGAACAGCCCTTTAATGCTTCTGGTGTCGTCTGAGAGCCTTTTCTAACCAAAGGACCCCGCCTGGAAAAATATTTCAGATCTCATGAGACATGTAGTTTTGCTGTGTTGACTAAATTGCAGACAAAAATCAATGACTACCCATGGTTTTTTTTCCTATAGTGACCCTCAAGTGACCTAAGGGAGTAAACAAAGGACCGGAAGTTTGGCCGATTTGCTGGACGTCACCGGTCCCAACATTCTGAAAAATTCAGTCCACTCAGGCGTGGGGATTGTGCAGGGTTTTATAAATGCAGGTCCTATTAAAGGAACACTCCACTCAAAAAACAAGTTTGGATCTAAAAATCGGTCAAAAAATCCTGAATCCGAAGGTGCAATCTGTTTTTCGCTACGCGGAACGGTAATCCCAGGGCGAGGGGTCAAAGTGGGGAAATTCAAATAGTGCGCTAGAAGCTGGCCGTCCGTCAGCGACGCCCTCGGGACCTTGGGAACTGGAGGGCTGCTCCCGCCTGCCCGCGCGCTTAGCTAGGCCCATCTCAGAGCGTGCAGCCCTCCAGTTCCCCTGTTCCCCGCGTGGCGGCGCCGCTCATTAGCAGACGACACACTTTGACACCTCGCCCTGGGATTACCGTTCCGCGTAGCGAAAAACGAATTGCACCGTCGGATTCAGGATTTTTTGCCCGATTTTTACAGCCAAACTTGTTTTTTTAGTGGAGTGTCCCTTTAACCTAAGCCTTGAAAGGTTAAAAAATATACAGATTTTTACACGATAAAGTCACTAACATATATAAAGCAGAAAGTTTGTTGGTATGTATGTCATAACTACCTAACCCACTTTCCGACTACTGAGAGTACGGTACTGAAACTTGGCACACCGATGGCATATTGACCAACCCCAAGTGGTGCCCGCAACCGGCCCTAACCTAACCTTCCTTCCTTGCGGATGCAGCCCAATCTTCAGCGGATACAGCCCTAGCTTCAGCGGACACAAAAACCTATGAATAGGTGGGCCGGTTGCGGGGACCACTTGGGGGTTTGGCTATATGCACACCGATGTCTTATGTACCGCTGATCCCAGAAAAAGTCCGAAAGCTGCATTTTTTTGGAGCCTAAATACCTCCAAATTTATGATTTTTTAATTATTTTTGGTTGCGGCAATTACGGCACAGATGGCGCTCCTATGGCTCTGTCAGTGTACTAGTTTATTATAAAACAAAATAAATAAATGCAAATTATATTGATTTTTTTTGTACGCCGCGCGCCGTGATGACCCTTACGGGTTCTATAGGGGGGTGGTACACCACCATTTTTCTACCAATTTTCTGATTTTATCTTCACTCCGGTGCAGGGAAACAAGGACATTGAGTAAGGATAGGGATTTTTGGGGAGGGGACGTGGGTGCAAGTGCATTGTCTGAAAAGTGGTCATGTGCTGTTCCCCATGAGGTTAGGTTGCCAGACACCTCCTCGGTGCAGGTCAGAGACCCCCCTGACGCAGGTGAAAGGGAACTCCCAGGCGGGGATCGAACTTGGGACCTTTCAGTCAGCAATCCGAGACGTTACCATCTCGGCCACCACACCTCCCCTGAAATTTTCTATTACGTAGCCTACACTGTACGATTCACAACGATTTTTTTTTTTAAATGAGTTATTACTTCCATGGATTTTTATCATATTAGATTCCTGTCTACCCAATGATGCATACCATTGAATGACTATGAGGTTTTGTAAGTACCTGTCCACGGTTTTTCCTCCAAGTCGTGCAGACCTACAGTGGTTTTGTCTTTCCTGTGTGTCAATTGACACCTGGCTCTTAATAAGCTTAGGAATTTTCCCCGTCGAAAAAACAAGTGGCATCCGTTGGGGTGAGGCCATGATATGTCGGGTGACCCAGGCCCGGGCTTTTTGGTGGACTTTTGGGCGGCAGACGGGGCTTCCCCCAAGCGGCCAGCCAGAGTTGGGACATTGGCTTGTGTGGTTGGCCACTCATCAGGGAGACCTGCCCAACAGTTCCACCGCTACTGGGCTTTGCACGTTTACCCCCCTCCCCCTCACTCACATCCCCCCCTCCCAACTTCCACCCACACACCCACACACCCACACACCCAAGGTTGTCTCTCTTTTACACACACACTCACACATGCCCACAGAGCCTGCCTGCCTGCCCATTAATCGATTACCGCAGCATGTGACTGGGGTGTGAAAGTCCCCCTACTGATGCCCAATGGCGTTTACTACGCTGGGCCTCATTTTCAATCACTACCGACTAGTACTTACCGCCATGATACGTTACTTTCACACCCTACCCAATTGTCATGATCAAGACCTTTATTGGGATGTGTCAAAAGGGCATCAGGTTGGACAAGCTGACTTCAGTATGTTCACCACTACAAATATGGGAAGGACTTTCGTAATGGGGGGCAAATGTGGCAGAGGTACGCTGAATACCCCGTGACCTAACCTTCATTACGGGCGGATACTCTTATCCTTCAGCGGATACACCCCTATCCTTTACCCCCCGATGTACTCGTACCTCCACCTTGTCGTGGTTTCTCCCGTGGCGATAGCTACTGGCAGGGTCACCCACTTGGGATACTTTTTTCTATCCTCTTCGTCGTTTCTGTCTCCATCTGTGCCACATTTAGTCTTCTACAGCCAGATAGCCATGTAGTTGCTTTGGCTCCTTCCTAATAAACCCAAAGGGTTAGCAACTCCCCAAAAATGTGTACACCAGATCCTGGAACCGGGAGGTTCCACCCGGTTCCATGCTGGTGTAACGGGCGAAACGTACCCCGGGCGAAAGGTACCACCCGGTTCCAAGCCGGTTCCACCTGGTCCCTTGGCCAGTGTGTACACCGGTTCCTGGGAGTTGCTAACCCCTTGAATAAACCTAACCTAACCAACCTATCATTCAGCGGATACACGCCATCCCTTAGCGGACACAGGCCATCCTTCAGCAGATACACGCCTAGGAAAGTAGGCAAAAGTGCGGGGTCTTCCCGATACGAAATCGTATCCCAATGATTGGTATTCTCGAGAACTTGTGCCTCGGCCGAACTGAAGCTGAGAATGGCAGGTTGCGGGACTTTATCCCTAAATGTTTCACCTTTGCCAAGAGACGGTGTTGGGTTCAGGTGTAAAGGGGAGGTGGGTCCCTTTAATTTCCAAATCCCCGCCGCCTTCAGAGGGAGGGGGAAAGCGTGTTTACTTTTGCAAGAGGGGTGTCTCGACTTAGCTGACGTCCTGCTGACGCGACCATCCCCGCACTAGAATTACCAAGTGCGCTACAAGAAACCGCCTCCGTCTCGCCCTTTCCGCAGCATGACACCGCCGTAACCGCATCCCCAAAGCCTCCTACTACCCCCTTTGCCTTCTCTAATTGGCCTCGGTATGCACACCTTTTTACCTCTACTTGCAATAGAAGAGAAGGAGCGGGGGAGAATTGGTTAATAAGATACCATTAGTAAACTTCTGCCTTCCTGAACCTTACTTGCGGCTTTCTTCGGTTCCGCCCAAAAACTTCCCCTTGCTCTTCCTAGTAGCAAGCACTTTCTTCTCTCTTATTTAAGTCCGGAGAAGCAAAGTTGCCCCAGCCCAAGAGTTGATATTCTTCCCCTGGCCGCAAAGGAGGAAGACCCCGAGCCTTACTGTCGTTGCTTCATCATTTAAATATGGCCTCTCGCCGCCGATGCCCAAATATTCATGCTTTTGCTTCCAAGGCTCTTATTTGCAACTGTTAGCATGGTTGGTGTGTATAGAGGGAAAAGAGGGGTTCGGTACACTGGGTTCTGTTTCAAGAAATGTCTCTTTCCTTATTGTATATGGAAGTCAGAAAACATTTTTATGCTAAATATAGGCGACTAGCGGTAATTTATTATTAAGATTCAGCTCCAGTCTTACATACTGTGATGACCCCGGGGCCGCCCCGGGGCCAACTCCTTGCTAGCTCTAAAAAGAAAACACCTGGATTCCATGGACACTTATTGGACCTTCCAGGTCACCACCTTTACGATTACTCGTATAATACCACCTTTACCTCCTTTACCTTTACTCGTATAATACCACCTTTACCTCCTTTACCTTTACTCGTATAATACCACCTTTACCTTTACTCGTATAATACCACCTTACCTTTACTCGTATAATACCACCTTTACCTTTACTCATATAATACCGACTCCACCATACACTTTCGACTCTGATTACCAACTGACTCTCCTCTGGCCAAAGCCAGGGAAGCAGTACGCATGCTCCGCCCGCATCACATGACCAGCAGGGGGCAGAAAGTATGTTTGTTTGTATGTCCTGGCTACCTAACACACTTTCCAACTACTGAGAGTGCAAAATCTTGGCACACTGATGTCTGGCCTGCCGCTGATTGAATAAAAAGTCCGAAAACCACACATCAAAATCCTAAATGTGGGGTGACATTTAGGATTTTGATGTATATGGGATGTTGTTTTGTTTGCTCTAGTAGTTCCGGTAGACGCCACTGATGGCGGTAGCTGGCAGGGCTAGCGCTTCCGGATATGTATAATAGATGGCGTTGCTGAAATGACGCGGTATGTTCGAAAAGTAACAAAAGCATCCCGGTATGTAACTTACAAGTGATATTTCTCAGCATGAAACTTTAATACAAAATGACATCAATATGAAAAATAGAACTGTACATAAATATGCATAAACTTCAGCTAATATGTGCGTGTCAGAGCATGTCCTGTGTCAGATGTCACGCTTTTCCAAGCTGGTCTTGGCAATTGCATCACACTTTAACACTGCCAGTAAACTAACAACGTTTCATGCCAGCAAAAGTGACAGCCCCCAATTGCTCCTGAATTGAAGCGGAATGAGTCAAAAACCCACGCGCGACGTATTCACTTACTCTGTTAATTGCAAAGCCCCGCCATCCTGCAAATGCAATCTACGTCCTTCCCAGCAGTGACAAAATATTATTTTAAGCGCACTTCATAATAAATACAAGTGTGGGGACAAGCAAATCCAGGGGTACTTCTGAAAGTGACAAGTACAGTACTCTCCATAGTGAAAATTTGAAAAGCAAAAGATACCACTAAGTTCGCTGCCATAAGTAGCGTTCTCCTGGCTTAATATTCATAACTGTCAGGCTGCGGCAATTGCGCTTCACATGAGCTGGGCGTGAATAAAGCCTGACGTGAATTTGGGATTCGCTGACACTCTTGCCCCCCACCATGCTTCCTCTCGGGGGCCCTTCATTGGCATGCGGGAGAGTGTTTGAGCAAAGCAGAGAGGGGGGGGGGGGGGGTTCTANTACACTCTCTGGATTTACCCCCTACTCTAGCTCTATAAAAAAAAGTAGGGGTAAAAACAGGATCGAGTGGAAGACAAGAGACATAGATTGGCAGGTAACCGCGGAACCGCGGACACCGCCGGCAATTGCCAGCCACGGCCGCAGACTCTGATGTCACCAGCCCAGAGAGACCCCGAAACCGCCCTCAAGCAGACAGACACATGTATTTCCAGCAAAGGTTTTTTTTTTTTGTACAGGGGCTTAGATGTTTCCTGAGCTGGTTTTTTTGGTTGGTACAGAGAGTAAGGTTCATGGAGCCACATAATGTCCAAGGTGTGAATTGTATGAAACACTCTGTACTTTCACATTCCAGTCATATCTTAACTGCTTCTATTCACTGTTCAGCATTATTTTTGGGACTCTTTGTTCCCTCGGGATAAATGTGATGTGTCCAACAATTTCGATTTGATTCCTCTAATGGTATTACAATGCGTCAATGATAATGCTCTCATTGAATCCCTCAATCGGGGAGCAGGAAATGTTAGGGCCCTTTGTTTCACTGTGATAAAATGAGTGTCGGCCAATCAGGAACAAATGCTCCAAAACAATGCGTGTTTGGAAGAGACTTCGGTTAGAAAATTGATGGTCGATTAATCACTAGCCATCAGTGCAATAGGGAAAGATGCACCTCCTATTCAGCCTGCTTCTACTTACAGCCGCTGCCCTAACATTAACATCTTCAGAAGTAAGTGTTTTGATTGGAAACTATACAGGGAGTAACGTTAATCATTGGTTGCCTTATTAACGGTTATTAACGGTCATTTATCGCCTCTACATGTTAAGACTTGTTAGGGGCTCAATCGGAAACAATGGCAAAGAATGACCTGCATTTCTGACTCACTCTGTATATATGTCGTTACTTGTAGTCGCTACATTTTATTTAGCAATATACTGCTTATATTTTCAGAAAACACTGTGTAAATATGCAGATAAAATATTAGGAGGATGGCGTGACGTAGATGACAGATGTACAACTGGGAAATCGGTATGCATTCATCAATTTTTACCAAATATCGCATCTAGTTCATAATGTCACCACTGTATTTGTTATAGAAAAAGATACTTGATGGCTACCTCGAGGGAGATCTGTTCGCCGGCATATGGGTGCCCAAAAAGAAGGATCCCAAGGCAAATGTGCAGCTGCAGGATGTCATTAAGAAATGCAACAGAAAAGGTAAACATATGCACATACATGCACTTGTTTCATGTCAAATCCCTTTTTAAAACTCCAGCCTGTCACTTGACTGGTTAAATTTCCAGAGAGCCCTTAATACTTCTCAACTTTTGAAAATTTGAATTTTGCAGTGTAATATTGCATGTGCTCAAAATTACGTACGAATTATAATGGTATTAAATAAAACAAAATTTCATCAAATAACGCTTTTTAAAATATATTTTTAGACAACCCCCTCATGGTACTATTTGATGATCCATGCCTGAAAAGCAAGATGGTTTACATCTGTGTGCTCCAAGAAATCTCAAACGTAAATATATTTAACTTATTTTTATTCGCAGGGAGATGATAAGTTACATTGACGGCATACTGCATATTATTTTCGTCTAGCATACGTTGATACAGAAAGTGTAAAACTTTATCTGGCTTTTTCTTTCTAGCTATGCAAATCGACCAAAGATGTTTCTGGAACTGGAAAGAAGGGCAAAAAGAAGTTCTGAGATCTCCTGCTGCAATTATGGAGTACTGCAAATATCAGCTGACTAGATTTTTAGTACCAATAAAATGCACTATTCCTATGCAGTTCTTGTTTCATGTTATTATTACACGCATTCCATGTATTGCAAAATGCTCGCCTTATAGAGGCACACTGGGCATTAAAATTACAACAGAAAAAAATACTTCCAGCAACTCTAAAATGTATGCATATGATTTCAAGCAATTGAAAACATTTCAAAAATTTTAAAATGTCATTAATTTACGGCAGGCCTATGCTACTATTTGTATGTCACTCTTCCATCACCTAAAGCAATTTAATTTAAACTATGAACTCATTAGTCAGTGACCGAAGCAATGGAAGTGTCACATTCTGTGTTCGCCACTGGTCAATACATTATTCTGTGATTCATGCTAATTATCTCGGTAGCGATAAGTTCAAGGTAATGAGGGCTATAACACACGTGCTGAATCTATTAAGATATTATACAGCATGAGTAATAATAACAATTCCAATTTCTTTGTTCTCCCAGCACAAAACCCTTTCTTCCACTCTATGCAACAGTTCGATACGTCAGTGATAACAAGAACAGTACTTGCAAATACCTCAGTCGATATAGACGTTTGCATGGTAAGAGTGAAGCCCACTGTATGTGCTGCTGATAATATGACCAGCTTAACTCTTCTTCTCTTCCTGGTAATAGCAGTCACTTACACCCAGTGTGCCAGCCCGTACTGCTCCTCTGTCAATAAGATACTGAACGGATGGCATGATGTTGCTAAGGGATGCGATGATGGATCGGTAAGTCATGTTTATTATCATTGATAATTAAAGGGTGCATAAATGTCAAAGAGTCATGATTTGGGCAGTTAATATCAATATTTGCTAATAAAAACTTGCAACATGACTCTGATGGTCCTGCATTTTATGTGCAACCTTAATTTATTAAAGTCAGAAGACCTCGATGCCGGAGAGTTGTCAAAGAAATGGGCTAAAGACGGTGCAAAGGAATTGAAGGATGTGATTAGCAAATGCAACAAAGCTGGCAAGTATTCATATACGATCCATGATTAACACTTGTCTCGCAATAAGCCTCGAAAACTATTTAATTTGATTTAAAACATTTTAGATAAGCCTCTCGTTGGAAAGTATGGAGATGCGTGCCTTAAAAAGAAACTGGTTTTCTTTTGCGTTGTGGAGAAAGTCAGCGAGGTAAATATTTTATTCAATATATCTCGTTGCTATTTTTAATGTTAGCTTTTAAAATTAATATCACTTGTTTTCAGTGTCTACAATTCAAAGGGGGAGAAGTTGTGGATTGTTGGCTTCAGCAATAAGCTTTTAAAAAATTGTTTGCTGGATTAGACAATCTATATTTTCTCTCTCTGATCCCACTTGGACAGTACACCACTCGTTATAATAATTGTGTTTAACTGTTTAATTTTTAGTGTTAAGTCTTTTACATGTTTATGCAATAATTTAGTGTAAAAGTGTCATTTTCTGCCACAAGTCTGCCATCCCAAGGAGAAACACCATATCTCCGAAACTAGTAAGGGTGAAAGTCGCATGCATGACATACACTAATCCCCCCCTGGACCTAGGGTAATTAGTGCAGGGCATGCACGCGACTTTCACCCTTACTACTTTTGGAGATACGGTGTTTCTCCTTGGGATGGCAGAAGTGGTCTATTTGGTTGCACACATGTTATCATTTCTGGCCTGTGTGTACTACGCTGTTCTTATTTTCATTCCAGGAATGTCCGACCAAGTCCAAGAAGGGTTGAAAGTGCAGATATGTCGCATCATATAGCGATCAAAATCGCAAAAACAAGCCAATAAACACCCACTGGCGTTGTACAGTCATCATTATTGTCCACCTATTTTCTATTCAAATACTAGCTAATCCATTTCTGATTTGAGGTAGGCACGTGAAGGTCTGAGTGGTACCTGTACCGAACCCATGTAATTCATCAGCAATGCGACTTTTGTCTGTGGCACCACGTTGGCTTCCCCCTTTCGGTTGCCAAGGAGTCACGACGACTGTGTGGCGGTGGTGACACCACGTCTTCTCCTCCTCCTCCTCTTCCTCCCCATGTCTCTCTTTCCTTTCCTTCTTCCTGACAACCTTTCCTACCCCCTCCAACCATCCCCTTCGCTCCTCGTAATGTCAACCGGACAAACGGTCTCAGCGCGGATGAATTATTCATCTCACACTTTTATAGACCCTTTCTCTCTCACACTACTCTAGCTATGATGTATGTGTTTCTGGCTGTGTGTTGCCCTCCCTCCTTCTCCATCCCCCACTTTCCATCCCCCTCCTCCCGCTCAACCAATCTCCGCTTCCTGAATCTCTGACAACAAACGGAGACTGTAATGGAAGACACTTGAAATATTAATATTCCCGGGCAATTCAATACAATATGTCGCTGTTAAATCGAGGCTTTCCAGACTCGCCTTGAGGCTTGAGATGAATATTTCATTGCTTTCTTGTTGCCCGGATACGACCTCTCCCCNCCCCACTCCTCCCTTTGCCTTTCCCTACCCCCAACCCACCCTCCAAAACACCACCGCCACTATACCACGTCTCCAAGAATTTACCCAAAGGACGACGAAGAATATAAAGCTCCGGAACTCCTTAATACACAAGATTATGCAGTGCTGTAATACCGTTTATTTTTTTTACAAAGTATAGCATCGTAATACACAATCTATATAAATAAAGCCGTTTGTGCGTCTGTCTGTCTGTCTGTCTGTCCGCCTGCCAACCGTCATTTGCCTGCCATTTGTGCTCCACCCCCAGGCCGGGAGAGGATGGAGGTGTTGGGGGTTGACTACAGATATCAGGCAAATGACGGTTGCCGTTATACAGGCGGGAGAGGTTGAAGGTGTTGGAGTAGCATGACCACAGATGGCATTGATGGCCGGACACACAGAATTCTGTGTGTCCAGCCATCAAAGACAGACAGTTGACGGGGGTACTGGCAGGTGTTTTCCCTTCATTCATTTCTTCCCGGGCAACGCCTGGTGCCGCAGCTAGTTAATAATATTGCTTATTATACTGTATTTATTTATTTGCTATTGATAGGTCATTTAATACTTGTTACTTGCTACTCTAATTCTGAGTGAAAATCACTCAATAAGAGATCGAGTGATTTTTACTCAAAATGAACTTATGTAAAATACACATTTAGAGTCGAGACAAATAATGTGGAATACAGAAATATTAAGCAAATATTATTTTTGATATAACTGTATATGCCCATATGTGTCTGTAACAAATTTGGAGTAATTTTCACTCAAATAAGTAGCAATTTGAGTGAATATCCCTCGGTAAAGATTTCAACTCAAATCGAGTGGAATTACTAGAAATAAGAGTTAAAAATAGAGTGAGAGACCACTCTTTCGGAGTGAAAATGATACTCCATGAGACGTCCCTGAGACGTCAGTTTTTAAGGAATGATAATAATAAGCCCCGGATAAAAAGCGGAAAGTAGTTTTACTGTTTTGTTTCGTTTTTCCGGAGGCGGCGGAAGTGCGCAAATGGGAAGCAATTCTCCACGTTCGGGAGCGATTTTCGACGGCTTGATAAGCAAGGGAAATGAAGATCGAGGGGGTCGAAATTAAGTTGGAAGTTGTTCGTTCTTAGCTCGGATATGTAATCAGCTGGTGCGGGCTTTGGAGAGCAAAAGGTAAGAATAACTATAGTTACTCCTAGCTCTTTCCACCAGATGGACACTTTCATATGGAGCAATTATGTGGCCTGGTTTGCAATAACTAAAAGCTTCGAGGAAACGACTGTCGTATAAAATAATTAGTAAGGTCGAGAACCCCTATAGGGTCAATACTTATCAAATATTTTGAACTTTCTGAAATATGAACAGTCCTACATATATGAACTGTCCTACATATATGAACTGTCCTGCATATATGAACTGTCCTGCATATATATGAAGTTTCCTACATATATGAACTGTCCTACATATATGAACTGTCCTGCATATATATGAAGTTTCCTACATATATGAACTGTCCTACATATAGGACACAATAATATATGCAATATATGGGTTATTATTTCAAATTTTCTGCGTGTTCATCAGGGGTTAGTTAGAGGAAGTATGTGTAGCCCAAGAATTGCTTTCAAAACAAAGTGTCGAAGTCCTCTCTTTGCCGGTTCGTCAGTGGCGCGTGTCCGCGGCTGGCTCTTTGTGGAAGCCGACACTTTTGATCCTGTTGCGGGGAAATCCCCAAGCGAAACCTACTGCCCTTCTTTTGTTCTGTGGAGCCAGCAAGGGGTGGCTCCAGAAAACGAAGAGGGAATAAAAAGAAGCTCCCTTGGTCCCTCGTTACCAATTTATCGCTTGGTAGAAAAGGGGAAGGTTTACCCCCTCCCCCCCTGTTCCTCCTTCCCCCATCTCAAAATTGGACAAGTCCACCCCTAGTAAACTTCCCTGGAGTCGTCCCCTCTTTTTTTACCAATCCTTCCGAGGCGACAACGAATCATTGGCCAAATTTAAAAACCAAACAAGCACCCCCTCTGTCTGCTCGTCAGATGCAAATCAGCTTAAGCCAATGCGACCCAGGGTGTATCTTGTTATCCGCCTATCCACATTTGACTATTCAGGAGGAAGCATCAACCATGGGGAGCCGGACCAGTGAGGTCACCCAAGATGGAACAACCCCCTCTGGTGCCTCAAATTCGTTTATCATCACCCCCCCCCCCTATCAGAGATCGACTATTCAAACACCCAATTACATGGGGTGTAGGGGAAAAACTTGATAATCCTCATTTTTATCCATTTCTGCGAGTGTACTATGGGGAACAAATTATTTTGGCCACTTCATCCTGGTCTTGAAGCAACCCTTTACACACACGTCCCCGTGGGACCTGTGCGAATGGTTGCTTCAAGACCAGGATAAAGTGGCTAAAATAATTAGAGCCCCATAGTCATATTTTCAGATGTAAATGCCAATTAGTGGTTCGGGTTTCAATATATCGTTTAAATGTCTTTCCTATCTCGTATCTATCTCCGTTTCTCTTCCAGCAGCCGGAGTCTTTCTCTCGGTTGGGAGGCTCTTGGTGAGGCAGAAGAAGGGAAAAAACATTCTCGTTTCCGCCTGAATGGGCATCACTGGGCGATGGGTTTCCTGCATGGCCAGCCTCCTTCCCCAACTTCCATCTCAACAAGCACTAGCAACCTCCCCCCTTCTCCCTACCCCCCCAGACTCCCCAAACCCTCCCCACATCGCATCTCTGCCAATACTACCAATGCTGCTACAGACCCTCTCGATTTATGCCTTCGATTCAGATCCCAGGGGCAATGGATTCCACGAATTTCCTCGTGGGAAAACGGAAGAGCCCTTCTAATAAGCGGTGTAGCAGAAACCTAACCCAGAAGGAATATCATTTTGTAGTACACATACGTTTTTGGTGTCTTATTGTATTAATTAAATGCTGGGGAATAGCAATTTGGGAAAATATTGAGAATATTGTGGAGTAAAATATTGGAAATATCGATAATTAGGAGTGAAATATTGCAAATATCGATTATTGGGAGTGAAATATTGCTAATATCGATAAAACTATTGGTAATATCAATAATGTGGAGTAAGACATTGGTAATATCTATGAAAAATATCGGATATATTGACAACAGATAATAATAATATCGGTAATATCGATAATTGGGGAGTTAAATATGGTTTGTTGATCTGCAGGACCTGTAGGTTGGGTCAGCCCTTATCCTCATTCAAGTAAAATATTGGCAATATCAATAGAAAATATATTGTGAAGTCAAATATTGGTAATATCGATGCAAATAATCGGCAATATCGACGATAGTGGAGTAGAATATTGGCAATATTGATAATTTTTGTGTAAAATATGGATAATATCGGTAATTGGGGGCAAAATATCGGCAATATAGATCTAGTGAAGTCAAATATTGGTAATAATTTGGGAATAAAATTGGCGAATAATTGGGGGCTGCTATTAGGTAGAATATTAGAGAAAAATATGAATAATTTATTGGAGAAGATAATATTGGAGGAATAATTTTTTAAGCAAAAATACACATCTCTTTACCTCTTTACATGACTTATTGCAGGGATGTCCGATTTTGTCACATACAAATAACGTGTACGCTCAATTTTTTTTTTTTCCAACGGCCCATCATGGCAGAATTTTCAATCAACATCTCTCAGGGATGACATCTCAGCAGAGAAAAGCTCTCGTGTTGGATAATCCATCTATATTGTGGATGGGATGGGATGAAAAGCGGGCTATATACTGACCTACTTTTCAGTTTTTCCAGAGTAAATCCACTGGGTTCATTAGTGATGTAAAATCGATGTTCAACGTGTATTGAATTCCACACGGCGAATAAAAAATCGCGTTGATAAATAGGTGTGCCATCCGTGGGCTGATTGCAATATTGCTGCCCCGTCAAGGTTCAATTGCTATTTTTTTTCT
Organism: Catajapyx aquilonaris; assembly: GCA_000934665.2. NCBI lineage: Eukaryota > Metazoa > Arthropoda > Diplura > Dicellurata > Japygidae > Catajapyx > Catajapyx aquilonaris. The sequence continues at coordinate 71,642 of KZ538423.1, forward strand.
TCTTCTATGTCAATCTTTCAGGTCACTAACCCTATCGCAATTTAGGCTGGTTAATACAAACTGTTAAATTTTATTTTAATCACTACATAGCAATGCCCTCTCTTCAGGCCAATCCTCGCGAAAAAAAAATCATAAGAAGCTGCAAAGTTGGCAACTCTCCATCTTCTTGGGTCCTTCTTTTTTGACCCCCATCCACCCACTGGGGTAAAGGGGGGGGGGGGGCGTCCCTCC